>JAODTK010003057.1:0-10898 GCA_026419785.1 Sclerodactyla briareus | reverse complement strand
ATCAGATCTTCACCCAGAAACAGTCACTCAAAGCTAATCCCCAGTCAGGTTCCGTCAGACTATCCCTTGGGAACGGAAGATCACTTAACCACATGTCCGAGGCACCTGCCCTAAAAATTAGATAAAGAGCGTACCGTATTAGAATTCCTATTGTCACCTGCTTTCCTGTACGGAGTATTCCTGAAGTTGGTGATCCATGCTGAACCTGTTGGGCCCGACAGGGACTATTCTACCTTATGACTTCAAAGCTTACAAATTGATGCCCACGTACGATTACGTATCGCTCATTCCACTGATTAGAATCAGCGTATTGATCGGGTTCTTCCAGTACACGTTGAACCTCGACAAATCGTCACTCTTGCCAACTTGCGTCCGGCAGTACTGGAGACAACGTTATTAAAAAGTTGGTGAGATTGAATAACTAGAAACATACCAGCAGTGTAAAGTGCAGTTAGGATCGATGAGGGTCGGATAACACGTTTGGATGCGTGGCATGTAGTGGGTTTAAGCAGTCATCAGAATAATTACAAGATAAAAAAGAGCCGTGTTGTGGTCACCATGTTTGTGCTTGAACAATATTAGTCAATCAATCGTCAGCAACTAATAAAACCCAAATAGTCGAGTGGATATGTTTAGGAGAAACAATAATACGAGAAGTTGAACGGATAGTAAGTTATATAACAGCTGGAGCGATACGATATAGTAGTGCAGTTGTTCAAACTAGAAGAAGAGCACTCGCAACTACTGTAATATTACGGCCGAGAATAGCTAGATTACACGACACTAGTGTTTTAATGTATGTTGTGACAGTGTGTGCTGAAGAAGTTTGGGGGCCATGATTCGAAATTAAGGTGTTAGTGTATTACGCAGAAACACTGCAAATCCATCAGTACCAATATATATGTGTGTTCTTATTCGTTCAGTGATTGACTTGTTTTGAGCACTTGTTATTAAATATCTGCGGAGGGAATGAGGAGAATAGCCCTTTAAGTATGCGTTCATATTCCAGTATGAATATTTAGCAACAAACAAATTTAGCGCTAAGAGGAAACCGACTGGAAAACTATACACATGTTAATAAAACTTAAACAACACAATAAAATGTGAATAAAACATTTAATTGTACCTTACTTTTCTGTAAAGTTGGTTTCAGCATAAGAGTTAGTACACTTATCCTGCCAGTCATCCGCCAAAGTCACTAACAGAGGCTCTGAGTAGCCTGTGGAAAAAATATAACATGGTGTGACTCTCATTTAAAATTTAGCAATTTTTTTAATTTATAAGTGCACAAACGTGATTGAGCTGATTGATTAACTTTGTGTGTTTTCAAATACTTCTCTATGCGTGTACGATATCTGGAAATGAAATGGCAGGAGAAGCATTCACCATTTTAAAGCTGTTATTTCCTAACTTTCCAAGCCCCGTCATTCCTTTGTCTCTAAAACAATTTCAAGAATGGGGCAATGTCTCTTGGGGGCAAATAATAGTTTATCCGTTTCGGAATAGTGATAACACATACCTCAGGATGACGGTCTATGTAAGAATTCGATTTTGTTTAGAAATATCATGATTCTATTTAAGTAAACAAGATAACTAGGGAATTCGAATTTGATTCCTTTGGCATGAAAAATGGCACTCCATTACCAACAAGCACTCTCACTCACAGAAGAGGTGAGCCTAACACCTAGCTAGTAAACGCAATGCTTCCGAGGATTTCCAGGGTAGGTAGTAAAACTGGTTACTACTTGAATCTTGGTACACCACAAGGACACCTATGCAGTCCTCCCATTTTTCCAATAGAAGACCAATCTTTATGTTTCGTGGCTTACCTGGAGATTGCGATGACAACAACAGCACGCTCCACCAATCGTAAATTACACTAAAACACGTGCAACAGAGCACTTGCAGGACTGAGGAGGAAAAGGAGGACTAGACAGGTTCTTAAGAAAGACAGTGTAAAGCAATATGAAAGTGAACTGCAAAAATCACCTAATCAAAAAAGGCTATAATGTTCTACATCGCAAATAAACACTACATTCTATTTGTTTGTTGATAAATAGCAGCATAAATACTGCCACCAAACACATTGATTTTCAATTGTTCCTTTCGATGCTTCTTCTTGCTTTTTCTTTTTTAAAACGACGTCAGTTGACTAGCACCACAACACCCAAACCCGAATACAGCTAATATTACGAGCCCTTAAGGGCATGCAACTCTATGTAGTTTATTAAGTTGGGATTACGGGCCCTTCCTTCATGTGGTATAATGGTCGATCAGAAAGATCGCCCTTTCAAGACTCGAGCAAGATGCAGATCTGGTTGCGGCCTGTTGTCTGTCAGCTGCGATATCCTCCACCAAGGTAATGGATATAAGACCAATGTTTTTAGCGATACTTTGCTGTGGGGTGAGGTAATCACGCAAACGGCTATTTGCGACTGGACCCTTCGTTGTATGCCGTTGTATGACTCGTGAGTTCGAACACATGGAACTAGCTTTAGAAGCCTTTCCAAACCCTCGAGTTTTAGTAGCGGTAAACGACAAATATTCTCAAATACATCCATTTTCATATCGTTAGACTCGGACAGAAGTATTCAACGTGCCGTTACGGGGAGTTTTGTTTATTCACGTATCAGATATAGAGGACACGAGATATCAACCATGTGAAAAATTACTTTCTCTGGTAAACACACGACAACATAGACCGGTTCGATGAGTCCAATGGAGTTTTAATTCGCAGATTGCCCCGGCCGTACTCTTGATCCAATGTGGAGGTCCTAATGAGCTTCATTATGTTCGGGGCCTCGAATGTGTAGGAAGTTGCACTAAAGTCAGGGGTTTCGACTTCATGCGTTTGTTTCAGTGAGTGGGGTACCATATGCCGTATTTAATTAGTTAAGTAAATAGGAATTACGTTATGCCTCAGCAAGTGAGTGAAGTGTGAGCAAGACTTCAACATTATTAAACGCGGAATAAGGTCAGAAATTATCGCATTGAAAAATATTATTGTAGTTAACAACAAGTATACTTAGTCCTCTAGTTCCATTTACTTTCACGAGGACAATTCTTAATAGACGTAGTTATTAAAATTTACTAATGTAAAAGGCGCAAGCGTTTCGTGATGATAATCAACGATTACGTAGGAAATGATTGACAACTAACGACATCTAAATAACAAACCACCAAACCATAGGATGCGAATAAAATCTTATTGGGATATCGAGATTCGGAAGAACTCCTGAAACACACCGAATATTACTACACCAATGACCAGTTAAAAAATGGTCTAAAAAATACGTAGTCTAACCATTGGCAGGGGACTAAGTTAGAGTAATGAACATTAAAACATTGCGTTGTAGCCAACTGGATAGCAAGGAAAAACAAACCGAACAGGAGCAGCTACTTATTCTGTTCCCTCTACAAGCAGCGGACTAATTTGAATTAGCTAATATCTCGCAATAACATGTTGATTTACCCTTGATATAGTTTGCATCGTAGTAGTCCTGAACCAGGTACGGCCATCCAATGAGGGAGCTTACCCCTGGAGTGATATCTGTGCCATAGAATATTAAAAATAGTTCGGAACTCTCATAAACCCTCAAGTAATCCACTTTGATGTCCCAGAATCTATAACAAGGTTAGAGATGACAGTCACAAAAATCAGACGTTGAAATACATCAGTCAAAATGCTTTATATGACTGCATATATAGATTCTGTCAAACTACACGCGACATATTTTGAATGATTTTTCTTGTGGTCTCTTTCCTTCTCCCGACTCAGAGGGAACTGCTGTCATACATTCAACAGCTGCAAACATGAAAATGATATGCTGATTAGGTCTCTTCTCCATCCACCCATTCCTATTTATTTGTATTTTGTCCATTTGTATGTTTCTCTGTTAGCTCCGTTGGATTTTCATGTTCACCATCCGTCCATCCACCCTAATCCCCCCCCCCATCTCATTTAGCATCTGTCCATGGGATAGTACAGGGACGGCGAGCCTTCACCATGATAGCAGAAGAGAAGATAAGACATTATATATAAATCTAGTAAGTTTTCATTCAAATCCAACATATAGTTGAGTGTTGCCGCTTTTGAGGGAATCAAAATAGCTGATTGCGTTCTCTATGGTGTTTTATATTATTTATAGATCTTAAGATGCATTATCATCTGGCAGTAAACTGTAAGAAAAGGTCTGCGGCGACAGCAGACGCACAAGAAAATTAGTTCCAGGAAATTTGGTAGCATACGGTGTTTGCCACAATGAGATGACAGGACAAATTAGTTTGATATACCGTGAGACCCTAGTTATGCCGTAATGTAACCGACCTGCTAATATAACGTCATGTGCTGCGAGACAAAATGCTATCTATATCAAAGACACCAGACACCAAACAAAAAGCAGGTGCCACTTATTGAGTTAGGGTTTGATGTGAGAAGCTGCATTTCAAGGACGTACCTGAAATTGTAGTTCCAAGCGTTCGGATTGAGTCGTCCACAGTTTGATGAAATTCAAGTCGTTTGATGCAGATAGGCGGACGGCTTCTCTATGTTGTTGCGGGTAAACGTCCACAGCTGTGCATGGTCGGGTGACGATACTCTCTTCATTGTAATACGATATGGTTTTCAAGCATCATTACTTGCGTTTTCGAAGAACGAAGTCACTGAACTTAGTACAGGAAACGCGGACTTTGAAGAAACAGAGATAAAGGCATAATCACAAAAGTTGTCCAAATACTCGAAAGTGAGCAACATACTAGCGGAATAACAACAATGAGGTTATTCTAACGGTATACTCAATGACGACAGCATGGTGCCATGACAAGAAAGACTATATCTATGTATGCTGGTTGCTATTACTATGTTTGGTGTGGTGGCGTCAAATCAGTCGCTTTGACGTTCTGTGAGTGTTAAAATAGCACTACCGTTAAATTTATACAGCATACGCATTTGTGCTACCTGGGAGTTTAAACTCACTGTCTTTTACATCTCAAGGGACTTAAGAGGCTTTGTGCACTTGGGATGCCTGGATTTTCCAAGAACATGAACAATGCAATTATGAAACAGTATCAGTTTGGATGACGGGTTCGTTTTAGCCATTGTTGGTTGTTGTTTGTCTTGTGTTTGTTCTTTGGTAGATTTTTGAGTTGTTTGTTGTTTGGTGGTGGTGTTGCGGCCTCTTGAGTTATTTTTGATTGTGAGTGGACCGGGTGCTGGTGGCTTGGCTTTGTTGGGTGTGATTTTGAGTTTTGGTTGTGTTTGCGGTTTGTTGTGTTTGAGCTGTGGGGTTTGGGCTTGTGTCTTTGGCTGCCGTCGGTGGACTTTCTGCTTGGTTGCTTGCCCTTTTTTTTTGTTTTGTGCTGCTTTGGATTTGGTGTTTTTGTGCTTTGTGTGGTGTGAATTTTCTTTTTGCTTTTTTGAGTGGCTTTTGTGTTGACTTTTTTTTGTTTTTTGTGCCTTCGCCTTTGTTGAGGTCTGGCTTTGCGGAGTCTGTGCGTTTGTCATGTTTTTGGTTTGTTTTGTGGTTTGTTGCTGCCCGGAGTTGTTCTGTTTTTGTCTGCTGTTTGGATGGGATGTGTTGGCTGACTGTGGTTTCTTTTTGAACAGTGGGGATGGTTGGGTTGTCTGGATGACCTTTATATTTTGGCGTTGTGTTTTGTTGTTTTTTGCTTGATGTGCTGGTTTGAGTTGTTTTGTGGGTTTCTGAGTGTTTGTGTTTTTTTTTTTGTGTGATTGTGTTGGATGTGACTTTTATTTGTCTGGTGTTGTTGTTGTTGCCGCGTTTGAGTTGCTTGTGTTGGAGCTGCCTTGTTGGTTCTGGCGTTGTTGTGTGTGGTGTGTTTTGATGTTGACGGTTGCTTTTGTTGACGGTGCCTTGTTGTTTTTTTCTGGTGTTTGACTCTTTGTTCTTTGAGATGTTGTGCTGTGGTTATGTTTGGTGTTGTTTGAGTGTCGTGGATGTTTGTTGATCGTTGTGAGTGATTTTTGTGAGTGTGAGTTGTTGCTTTTTGTGAGTGTATGTGGTTCTTGGTGTCGTTGCTTTGTGTCTTGTGATGCGGGTTTTTGGTTGCTTCTGGTTGCACTGCTTTTTGCCTGCCTGCTTGATCGTTTTTCATTGGTTTGCTCCTTGAGATGCGGTTTTGCTTTTGTGTTTGTTGTTCTGTGGATGTGGCTCTGTAGGTTTTTGGTTGTGGTTGTGTTGTTTTTTGCGTTTTGGTTTTGTGTGATTTGCTTTGACCAGTGAGTTTGCTGTTTTGTTGCTGCGTTTTGTGTTTCGTTTGATTTTTTTTTTTTTGTGAGGTTGGTTGATTTAGCGGTGTTGGTGGTGTTGTTTTTTGCTTGGAGTGTGGTGCTTGTTGTGTTGTGGATTTTGTGTTGCTTGATGGAGTCTTTCCTTTGTTTGGCCTTTGTTTGCTTGAGTTTCTTATGGCTTGTGGGTTATGTGCCCGGATGGTGCTTGCTGTGATTATTGTTGTTTGCTGACTGGGACTGGCCTGCGGTTGGGTCTTGCCTGTTTTGTGTTTGGTTAGGAATTAGCCTTGCTGTTTCTTTTTTGTTGTGCTGTTGTTTGCTGTTTTTGCTTTGTTTGGTGTTTGCGTTGCCTGTGTGTTGTTGTTTCTGCACTTTGTGGGTGTGCTCGTGTTGATGGGACTGTGAGTCTGTTTGTTTTGTTTGATTTGATTGCATTTTTGAAGTCTGACCCTTTGTGCTGTCTTTGTTTGTGACTGTCCCGTTTCTTTGTGTCTTGTTGTGGTTCTTGTGTACTTGTGACTTTGGTTTGTGTGTGTTTTTGGTGCGTGTTTTTTGTTGCTGCTGTGCTATTGGTGCTCTTGTTGATTTTTTTTTTTTTGTGGTGTGGTGAGCGTGATTTTTTCTTGATGTGCCCTGTTTGTTGGTGCGTTCTGATTTCCGGTGTTGCTGATTGCCTCTTGGAGTTTCTTTGTGATTGATCTTGTTTCTGCCTGTGTGTCTGAATTGAGTTACTTTGTTGGTGTGCTGTGGGTGGGGTGTTGTTCTGGTGGTTGTTTGGAGTTGTGTTGTGTGCGGCGTTGCTTGGAGTGTTAAATTGTTGCTGAGATTGTGCTGACTGTTTGCTTTGTGGACAACTCAAAGTTCAATCACCAGTTGCTGCCCAATTCAGGATACCAATGATCTACATGAAAACATAAAGAGTCTAGGCACTTGTTATAATGCAACTGAACGTCTGTCAGGAGAGCGAATCGAGAGACTTGAGCCGGATTCGCGACCGTCACTAAGAATAATCCAAATCATGGATGCCTAGATTTCCATCAAAACATGATAAACAATAAATGTATTTTGTTATTGTGTCTAACGTTATCAGTTCGACTTGCGATTTGTCTTGGGCTTGATTTAGGCGCCCTCAGGATGCATTGTGACAACTTTGGAGATAGCCACCGCTTGCGGCCGATTAATAAAAAAGGCATCGACACGAACACATAAAAGACAACTCACTTGCAAATCAAAGCCGTCAGTAAGAGGATGATCAGATGATTTAGCACCGGCAACTGAAAGGCTGATCACGAGAGTACCGCTGTGTTCCCTACAAAGAGTGAAAGCGAATGTAAAGGTTAAAACATATACCTCTGTAGTTTGGAGTGTGATGCCAGCAATTTTATTTATTCCTTTCCTGTACAATATGAGATGACGCCCATTATGGGGCGAAACAGGATTAAGTTCCGTAAAGTTCAAAACTTTTAAAAAATTCAATCCGCACGACAAACGCCTGTGGGCTTCTATTCGCGGAACACATTTTTTAATTAGCACATCAACTCTTTGGCTAACCTCGAGGGTTTATTCTGCCTAACATTGAGATGAATCGGTGCATTACTGTATCATGCATAACTTTACTCACATCGGGTCGTGCCTGTTGGAGCAGTTCTGTTTATCTCCCTCACCAATGGGGCCCTCACTCACGACGGAGATAGCACAAAATATATTTTTTGATATCGAGTCAAATCTGGAAACACGTATGTGAAGTTCGGCTGTGCTTTCATGCGCTCCATGGTCTCCACGATTCCACGTGGCGACGAACTTCTCTAAATAAGGATATATTTCGACACGGGGGGGGTCTATAGCCTTTTCTCACCACTTGCCCAATTGTATAGTCATGAGGGCATGGGTTGGTAGATTTTCAACGAGGAATCAACGAAGGCAGCTTTCTGAGAAAAGAATCCGGAGTAATTTCACATCGGGCGAGTATAGTCTGCAGTGATTCATAGGACTCGTACAACACGTTCCTCAAATGAATTGATTTGAAATATATAACAGGCCAGTGGCTAAGCTCGTATTAATTTTGATAAAGATTAATACAAAGTATTACAACAGTCTAGCGGTTATTCTAATTGCACTGTAATACCCTGATATTTGCTGAGTCAGGGGTTCCAGTGTTGAACTCGGTTTCATCTCCACCGTATGCTATATATGCTTATCATCACCGGCAAGATATGTTGGGATAATTGCAAGCGGGTGTTAGCTGAGTATAGTTTTAGTCGTTTTCTACGACAGCACTCCTCTCATCGGAGTGCTCACTGTCTCCTGTGTGGTAGGCCACACTGACTTCAGATAAAATTGATGTGTCAGCGTAGTTTGGAGCATGTCTTTCTTATTTATGGAATAAATGGGGCGATGGTGTCTAACAGATAAATACGCAGTTGTTCAAGTGTTTAAAGAGGGCTGTCACACTTCCTTTGCAATTCGTCGTCTCTCGTTCTAGATGTGTGGAATGTCAATATACGTCTCTACACACCAGTATACTGTTTCATGTGGCAAAGTGCAACTCGATTAGCTATACACTGTTGAAAAGACACACCGAGTCGGTTAATCATCATTGCTCGGCATCGCATGCCAGTGGTAGCTTTTGATTTTGTGAGTTGCTGGGTTGCTGTGAGGTTTTGTTTTGCTTGTTTTTGATTTTTGGTGGGTGTTTGTTGTGCCTGAGGTCTGATGTGGTGGAGGGTCCTGTGTTGTGTTGTGCCTGTTGGTGTTTTGCTTGATTGTTGGCTCTTTGTTGGTGTTTGCCCATGTTTGTGATTTGTTTGATTTGTGGATGTGGTCCGGTGTTGTGTTGTTGCTGGTTGTTTGTTGGATTTGATTCTTTTGTTTTGTGATTTTGCTTTTTCTTGTGTGACTGCCTTTGTGTTGTTTTGTTGTGAGTTTTTTTGTGATTATTTGTTGTTTTGTTGTTTTTCTTTGTTCTTTTTTGCTCTTTTTGCTGTTTGCTTGGAGTGCGGTTGTTTCTTGGTTTTTTTGTGTGACTGGTTGAGTTGACTTGGTGATTTTTTGATTGTTTGTGTGCCTGTGATGTTTTGGTGGACTGTGTGTGGGTCTTGTTGTGCTTTGATTTGCGTGTTTTGTGTGGCTTGATTTGTGTTGGTTGAGTGGTGCTGTTCTGTGATGAGTTGTTGACCTCTTGGGATGAGTGCTTGTGATTGCTTTGATGGTGGTTGTGTTGTTGGGGTGTTTTGATGCTTTTTGTGCATTGCTTTTCTGTTGGTGTTTGTTTGTTGGGTTGGAATTGCTTTGTCTGCTTGCTGTTGTGCTTTTGATTTCTGTTCGTGCCTGCTTGCTGCGGCTGGCTTGCTGTTTGTTCGATGATTGACTTTTTGTTGTGTTGTTGGGTGTGCGCTGTTGCTGTTGTGGTGTTTTTTTGTGTGTTGGCTTGGGGTTGTGTTTTGTGTTTTGTTGGAGTTATAGGTTAGTAGTTGCACTCGAATCAACTATTATCCTGAGGTGCCTCACTGTCATCCTGTGTGTGTAGTACACGCTGACCTTAGATAAATTGGGACTGTGTCAGCAGTATGTTGTTGTGCATTTCCTTTCTCTCATTATGGGAATAAACGGGGCTATGGTTTCTAAAAGAAAATACGCAGTTGTTTCAGTGTTTAAGATTGGTGGGTCACATTCCTTGTGCAATTAGTCCTTCTCTCGTGCTAGCTGTTCTGAAGTACAAACTATACGTCTCTAAAAACGTATACTGTTCAGGTGGCAAGTGGCAACTGATTTGAGCTATACACAGTAAAACCACACCAGAGTCGGTTAATCATCCATTGCTCGGCATAGCATTGACCAGTGGGTAGCAGTAAGAAAAATTCATTGTTGAGTGTTGTTTACTGGCAAGCTCGAAGATTTAAGATATCATTCACCAATCTTAGTTTGGGGATCAAGAGGCAATCATGCTTGCCGGAGTTTGCGACAGCAGGATATGTGATTGTTTCATGAGTAGATAGGAAAACATTTGATAAAAGGCACTAATCTGGTTCAGTGATTGCCAATTTAAAAATGTCCGGTAACAAAAATGAGCTGGATATCATTTTTGTAAGATATATGATATAAATTATCTGAACCGGTCGGAGTAAGAGGCCACTGGATGCAAGTATTTTGAATAAATGCACCACCATAATTGGTATTCCGGCGGTAATAAACATGGAATCTGTGGTCATAGTCAATGCCCGTGTGTTCCTAACCCAGTAATTTTGGTGAGCTGAAAGACGTGAAACTATCACAACGCGGGGACAGGAAAAAAAAACCCAAAACGATATCCTTACAGAACAGGAAATGCGGTAGTAGTGGGTTCTGAAAATAGGGACTCGAATATATAAGCGGCCTATAACCAGCAACTTATCTTTGATGACCATTGGATTATTTTTCTCTAGTAATATACGATAATATTTGACGACAGTCATTCACTGCGGGGGGATTATGAGCACCATCTTCTGCCTCAATAATGACAAGGTGGAACTATTAGTTAACAATTGGCACGCCTATCGGCATTGATAAGACGGCATCTGAATTGCTGTCTAAGCCCTTGAAATAAATACAAAAATAAGATAGGTCTGAGATATACTCATTGGCCACTATATGCTCACCCGTCTGTACAGCT
>JAODTK010003054.1:0-170085 GCA_026419785.1 Sclerodactyla briareus | reverse complement strand
CCAAACAGGAAGGGTGAGGCCATTTGTGAGGGTGCACTCCTCTGGTTACCACCTCTTAACCCACCCACTCCCTCCCCCCCCCCCAAACAAAATCTCTCCGACGCGCCTGACCCTCTCACATGCCCATACACACACTAGCATGGGCCGCGATCCGGGGGGGGGGGACAGGGGACTGTCCCCCCCCCCACTTTTACGAAGTGGTGGGACATCTCATGTCCCCCCCCACGTTTTTTATCCTCGATGAAGACGAAAGTACATGTCCGTTTACACACGTTTAAGTGGCTTTGTTGGCTGAAAAAATATTGAGGCACCGCCTCACAAAGACTAAGTGGACCTTTATTCTCGAACCCGTGGAAGGTTGTCCAGAAATTTTCGGCGCGCTGCGCCGCGCAACGACCTGTTACTGTTTGCTTTCTGTACTGTCGTTGACGATGCATTTTGAGCATATTCTGGCGATATGAAGCTTTCATGCAAGTTTTCTCACTCATAAACATGAGTGAAGACTATTCTCCTTTGTTGTTTTTAAACAGGGTAGATTCACCATGAACTGTCCATTGATTATTACACGAAGCGGGTTGGTTTACGAGGCGGATATGAGTCAGACTGCTCCACACATTATGGAAGTAAAAGCAAGTTTGCAGATCGAGGAGCACCCACTTGGGCAGAGACTAGGCACAATTCAGGCATACCAACCTTACAAAGTGGATACATGCCACAATGTCCTCAGATTGCCGATACTCTTGTCGAAAGCCCGATGATTGAGCAAAAATTTGTCATTCTTGTCAAGTTTGGGAACGTTGTGATTTTATCGATGTTCCAGAATATCAAAACTTCGTCCGTTTCGGTCACCCGATGGCTGTTTTGCTGCCATACTGTATCCACGTGCACGCACGATAGCTATGAGATCCGTGCAAAATCTTTTGAGGGCAGTTGTAATTCTGGGACTTATTTTACAAATTGCTCCTAGACATCGCATTTCTAGCCAGCTAAGGCACGATCACGATGCACTCCCATTTGAACAATATATATCTTGCACTCAATTTCTTCACAAACGTCCTGGCTCATGATCCGAAACGAGACCGCAAACAATTGTGGAGCGCGTCGAGAATATTCCCTACCTGTAATAATGGGCTATATAGGAACATGTTATGTAACAAACCCGGGCAAGACTGTTATTTCAGCAAAAAGGATAAGCATTTTTATGAATCATAACTATACCAGGCAAACCGTGCGAAATTAGCACCTTTCGACTTTTGGGTGTTCTACCTTCATGATTGAAACAACGATTCCGAACAACTTCGTATATTTCCGTCGGAAGAATCGGGTACGAGCCTACGAGGCAAAAATTTAACCTGGTTTTCTCTAGATGGCTAACCCCTAACCCCAACTAATGTGGTCCCATGAAGGTAGTTCAGGACATAACCACAAGAAAGAACTTATGCCCTTGGTGGACAGCACATTTCGCACAAAAAAAATTCACATTTTAGAGCATGAATTTGCCCCTGAAGCCAAACCTTTCAAAGGGGAACGGGTAAACCCTGACTGCTGAGACCCCGCTCACAGGGCCTAAAAAATGTTAGCCCCTCAACTAGTCAGAAATGTCCTTAAGTCTCACTGCTGCCGACAAGAGTGAACCGCATAAATCTGACCTCAGTTGACGGATTCTCAGTTTTCCTTTCTTCCTGCAACATGAAATCACATGGCATTTCTAATTTACAGGGCGAAAATACATTCACCCAATAAATCATTTGACTACGACGCCCCAGTCTGGACAGAGTACCAGGCTCATAGTTTGGTCACAATTCATTAATTGTTAAATCCACGCGCTTTGACTTCTGCTCAGACTACTAAATTGCGTAGCCCCTTTGAAGATCGCAAAGTATTCTGAGATGAAAAATTCGGAGCAAAAATTGACAATACTTCGGGAAATCTGGACAGAAAAAGTCAAAAGTAAAGAAAATTTCGCAAAATGTCTGCTGACTGGCCTTAATTTCCAATCACACTCCCGAAAAAACATGCCAAATTTTCCTCGCTCTGCGGCTCGGGAGTTCTTTCTCTGTCGTTTAGGCCAAAACATGTTCTGCAAAAAAAATCAGAAGGGTCCCATACGCCTAGCCCACTCATCAGCATGTTTTCCCTCCTTTCGAATTTATTTATTCTGCAGTTGCCTACGAATGCAGGAGGACAAATTGTTTCACTGAGTGTCTCAAACTGTCAAACAAGCTGGCAAACTGGCATCAGACATTGGCTTTTGCGTAATAGGCAAGGGGCCTTTCTCCTGGCGAAATTCGATGGTCCCATGGTGTCCAGAGTGAAAACACGTATGTACGGAGGACTTCCACCAAAGTTGAGGGTCACGACCCCACAAGACGTCGCTCTTGGATTGGAACTAGTACCATCAGATACACCGTATATTGCTAATTGGCAACATTTTATTTTCATTCATTTTTTCAAGCCCAAGTTAGGTGATATTGGTAAATCTCAATAAGTAAGATGGTCTATCACGGATACGTACATAACCAACTTAGGGCAAATCAGCCATGTTATCCGAGACTGGGTCGGGCCGGGTGTGCAGGATTTTGAGAGTGAAAACAGGAAACGAAATACCCAAATTCGGAGAAAAGTACTGGAAGAAATTTGGGCAACGTAAAAATAAAATTTTTTAATTATGAATTTGGTGGCCGAAATTCTCGCGCGCATCAGTACTGCTATAAGTTGTGCCTAAAACTGCAATGAAATCACTAACCTTTTTTATCTGGTAAGTTGTTCGCCCAATTACTGAACCTGTGAACGTTTACCGTGCCACCGGTCATTTCATTATAGTGGGTGTGCGGGGTTCACGGGATAATCATATTTGATGATCGTCTAAATTGATGTTATTTTAATTATTGTCTACGCGTTGGAAAATTTCCTCAATTTCCACTACTTCCAGGTGCGGACCCCAGATGAAGATCTGAGACCTACTAGGGCCGAAGTCGAAGGCTTACCCATGTTCCATACCGAATTCCTCGAATTAAATTGAATGGCCAAAAATACATAAATTTTCAATGGCTTTTTTCTACCCAGCGTTGTGAATATGCGATGTAATGCTTCGAATCATTTTGTGCCCTCGAATCTTTCAGAACTTTGGGCAGACTGCCCCTCCCCCCAATTGTGTGAGATAAAATTCGTGGACATTTGGAAGGAGAAAGGGCAAAGTGAAAAACAAGCCTGAATTTTCTGCTGAACTTTTTCATAAAATTTCGGAAAACATGCAAAAAATTCTGCTCAGCGCTGTCGCTCGCCGGCCGCCGCGCTAGTAAGTCTTCGCTGACTGACTGACTTGTAATTTTCGGCTGAAATTTACTGCTCCCCAATTGAAAATGGTTCCCGTACGCCTATGGCTTTTCCCGTCAAAATCCCACCAGGACCGTTGGGCATACCCCTGGATCCCACGCAAACGGGAGCCAGAGTAGAAATTAATAAAAATACCATGTGTGATATTCGGTAATCGCTAGTATGCACAATTGACACTTTTTTTTGTCCTGTCTCTCACTCATCACACATGTAGATGGGTGCTATCGAGTCTGGCAATTGCTGTTTCCGGCGATCTGGCAGGGTATGACCGTAAAATTTTCTTTGACGCTTCCCCGCAAACCAATGGTGGCGCTCTGCTAGATGGTCATTTGCCGATCGATGGTCCCCCCCACTTTTTTCAAAACTGATCGACGCCCATGCACACTAGGTCTCTCCTGGCCAGACAAACTATGTACGCAGTCAGAAACAAATGGTTCAAAACAAAGATTTGAAAAATTGATCACATGAGTGTTTATTCAGTGCTTCATCCTTGTTTAACAAGCAAACAATTTTATTCCCAACTTGCAAATTTCAACACGGGGATCGCCCCCAGTGCCTGGTTGTGTGCTCAGTGGTTTCTCTCCTATTAGTCACCATACAATCAATTACAATGCATTCCTGGGGTTCCTCCAGATTTTGATTAGCAAATTAGAGAAACAGCTTTAGCTAAATCAGGTGACCATTTCAAATTTGTAAGGGCTGATTATTGACCACGCTACCGAAGTTTTGGTGGAAATATGACCTGAACTTGCTATCTCCCATGTCATGGCAATCTAACAACTGGAAAAGTTTGCATGAATGAACCATATCACCTGAAATAACCCCCAGTGACTGATCCAAATGTTAAAATTTTGGGGGCTTCGAGTTAGCCTACCCAGCACGTTCATAAAAACCTGACAAACTTTGAAACACCTGGCCCCCTAGACTAGAGTTGTCCTAATCTCATGACCCGCGCCCACGTAACGACATGTAAGAACACAACACCAAGCCAGTTCCAGAACATGGCAGAACTTAAAACGCCCTGGAAGGGTCAGTTCCAGCCATCTGGGGTGCTCGCAACCCACAATTTTCTAGTACACGTCCGGCGCCACCGATGGTGGTGCTCCGCAACATGTATTTTGGTTGCCCCCTGTCAATGTTTGTGCCCCCCTTGTGCCCCCAAAATGAAAAGTCTTGGTGATACCCACTGCCCAAGCACCTCTTTTGCAACCAATTTTTATTTAGAGAATGGACAAAATGACTGGTTGCCAGCATGACTGGCTGATCTAGAGGCATGACATGAATAACTGTTTTGAATTGTTTTGCTTCTAAGCATATTTTTCTTAGGACCACCTCCCCTTACATCCTGGTTACATTTAACTTAGACACCCAGGAAGTGCCGTTTCTGGCCATTTGGAAGGTTTGTGAAGCCACAAATTTTCTTGTACGCCCATTGGCCGCCGCTTCGTCCCGATTGGGGGGGACATGCCATTTTTCAAGAAAAAAATAGTGTGTGGAAAACACAAAGTCAATCGGAGCAGTCTCGAATATTGTGGGGACATGTTCCCCCCCCACGTCCCCCCGTTTTCGGCGCCCATGTTTTTTCGCTTGGGCGCACAGGGTGATGGCGTTCCGCTATATGTGCAAGTTATCCTGAAGCCCCTTCCTTTGCCAAAATATTTTGCGGCCCTCTAACCAAAATTCCTAGACCCGCCCATGCACACTGTCCGTCACCTAGTTCCTATCGTATATCGCAGCCGCGCCGCTCTAGTTATCGCCATCTCGCCAAGTAATGTCGATAAGGAACTATTCCATATAATTTGCCTCCCCAAAAAGTATACCCCCCCTAAGCAAAACAAAATTATTAATATAACATAACATGATTAAGTATTGTTATTATAGTTTTTTTATCTATGAAATAGACGTTAATCCCAATGCCCTCGCAGCTGGGAGGCCTTTTTCTCCGGTGATCTGGGAGGCTCAAATTTTCAAATTTTCAACCCCGCTCGCGCCAACCGATGTGGCGCTCCGCTTAGATAGTCACAGAAAAATTTGCCCAAAAATCTCCCTCCCCCCCTTTCAGTGTTGGGCTAGATCCCCCCCTTTTGAGGGCCATACCGACAAAGTTTCATGAGAATCCGGCAAACTTTAAATTATGCATAATAATCAATTAGACACATTGATGACCTCCATTGACCTGAATTCCATGATAAAAAAATCGGGAACTAAAGGTAATGTCATACCCACCATTTCATAAAGTCCAACAACTTCGATTTCGCCAAAATTATGGTTGATTTAATCTGATTCCCAAACAGGCACCCATGTGTGCCGGAGAGGATCACTGATAGGGCAAACATGACAGTCAGGAACCATTAGATGTCACTTTTTGGCCATAATCACAAAGGCCTTCGGCACTGCAACTTATGATGCCGATTCCAAGGTCATGACATCGGTAGGTAGTTGTGCCTATCGAAGACAGAGGTCAGTCTAGCTGGTCCCCTGCTTGTGCTACCTCCGAGGGTCCTTTGACCTTTATGGCCCGTCAGTCATATGCAATTTTTTTCCCGGTAGTAATTCCTGGTCCCGACACCTGACGAGAAATAAGCCATAAACATTGATTAAAATTGTGAGGATCTGTCAAATCTGTTGCAAGCACAGATAAATCCATTATCATGTGAATTTACCTACCTACATTTTGATTTGTTCTCAAGTCATCGTGGAACAATTCTCAGGCCTTTTTGATTGATGTGATACCCACTTCAAATCATATAGAACGTAGGAAACGAAGATTCAGAACTACTACTAATTGGGTAGTCCGTATGCTAACCTGGAAGCTCTGTAACATTGACCTCATCCCCCCCCCCCCGAAACGAACTTTTTTTTTTCGTTTTGCACCTACACTTCAGCAGAAATCAATTGAATGAGAATTCTCTCTCACCCAACAACAAATGCGGATATTTTAGTTGAAAATGCACTGAGCCCAAATAATAATAGTTTTCACACTAATGGCCCCCATAATTTTTGAGAAATGGGGCTCAATAAGTTGTAGACATACTGAAATTTATACCGATAGCAGCATATGGCAATACCATTAGAAAAACTGGCAAAATCCCTCCCACATGATCAATTGCAATGTACAGCCCATGCATGCACATGTGCATGTCCTCTATCTACAACTGTTGTTACACATTGCTATGCACTTTTTTATCATACTTGCTAGCTAGAAGAGATGGGTCAACAAAGCTGTAGACCTGCTTTTGTTCTATTAGAAACCAAATCCTGGGAATTGTGTACACAGTTTTGATGCATGGGTTCTCCTCTGCTGAAAGATGTAGTGAATGAACTGCATTTTACACTGATGATATCTCGGCATCTTTCAATCAATCTATCCAAATTTTGGATCTTCCTATCATTGAACACTTCATGAATAGATTGACAGACTGCTATAACTCAATAATCCACAAAACACTTAAACAATCTCCATGAAAGACACCTCACAATAACCCATCCACCTTTCTGTTCGTGATTTAGCATTTTTCAAGAATTTCAGATTGCAGATTTCAACATTATTTACTGGGAATCCAGTATCATCACATAACATTGATTGGGCGAGACGACCAATAGGCCTGGTAACAGGCTGGACTTTGACTGTACTTGTCCCTACGGTAGCTAAAAGCTGTGAGTGGTAATAATATACTATTAAGTCCCCGCCTTTTTTTTTGCGATCAGTGGTTGGTTGTTTTATTTTGGACTACATATATATTTCGATCAACCTGATCTTAGAGAGCAATTGGCCAGTTAACAGCAAGACTCGAAACCTAAATAGAGGTGGATCCATTGCCACCCCCCCTATTGTCTACTTAGAAAATGGCACTAGGAGTACCAGTATTGTGGATTGTGACTAAAATTGCCTAAAGCATGCAAATTAGAAACATCCTTGACTACCAGTGACCCATCTTTTAATTTTGAAAATCTCAGGACTAACGGTGGCCCGCACTCATTACGTTTTCCATAGAATCCCACCGTATCCTAAGCTAACAACTTTGGACAATAGATTAACATAAAAATAGGCTACTTACTTCTACCTAATCCGTGACTTTCGTGCCCATTCCGTTCATAAGGAACAGAGAGAGGAAAGTAATGGCAAGGGTGTTGGTCACCCCCTCTGTGCCTAAAGAAGCCTGCCAAGCTTCGGGCAGCTACAATTGAGGCCAGCATACTGCCAGATGCCAGTGGGAAAACAAGGTTAGTGACATCTGTGTAATAAATTGTCATTTTGTCAGGAGGGTGACCCCTATATGAGCTTCGACCTCAATCCTGTAGCACTGGTCCCCAGATACTGACAAACTTCCATGACTATCAGATTTAAACTTGTATGAAAAGCTTTTCGCATAATCTTTACAGAATAACCAAAACTTGATATGACCGTTTGGTATCAAGTTTTTCCACACCGCCCCCCTATGGCCTTTCACTTAGTGGTCAGTGTGAACCAAAGGTGGCTCACTATCATACAAGGATGTAGGAGTAAGCAATTTGAATCATGGTGAACGGAATGGTGGCCTTACATAAATCAACGACAACAATAGATGAATGGACCGGAGACTGGGTGGATTGTGAGCTAGAATGAATTGACCTCTATGGGAAAATGCATCCTGGGGCACTTCTTTCCAAACTTCTCTTGGGAGGCCAGGCGGCCTGCCCTTAACAATTCCTCAATCCAAATCTGAGTAAAGCTGAATAATACGTTTAACTAATTCCCTTGTCTTTGATGGTAGGATGCTGAGACATGGATCGGTGATATCATTGATGTACATTTTTTCTCTTTGCACATTAATGCGATGCTTTCTGATCTGATTAGTTTGGATGGTACAATAACATATTAGGTGTTATTATAACCCATGGAATAGCTCCAGTAATCTTGGCTCTATAAGCCCGTTCAGAGTTACAGTTAATGAATGATAATGATAAAGGTCATAGGGGAATGAATGCATTTCGACGTTGAATGTACAGTTGCAGAACAACTTTTTCAAACTCCCCTACCGAAAATTACAAATCCTGCCATCACAAAACTTCATAAATTTAGCCCCTACTTATCAACATAACAATCCAAAACATGGGATGAATTGGTTTGCGTTTCCAAATGGTGGTGACAGGTTAAAATAAGCCCTAACGATATAGCCATGGGGGAAATCTGACCGAATCCGTTATTTTCCCGAAACTGTTCTTTGGTGAGCATGCACACTTAACTGGCTTTTTGGTTTGTATAGTGTGGGTGTTCCAGGGACAAAAGTAGTTCTCTTGGGACCGGGCTCTATGGGGTCCCAAAAGTAGAGCCCGGTCATCAGATCAGAGGAAACCAGGGCTCTATTTTGGGGATACCCGGGCTCCAATTTTCCATCAACCATATTTACATAGTTTTTGTTATGTAGTGTGTTCGAAACAATAAAGTACATTGAGTTATTCTTAATATGACGTTCAGTAAGTCAATATACATGAAGGTCCACATCCCACATCTTCTATCACAGTTGACCACTACAGCACTTGCCTAAGTTACACACAAATGTCACTAATCCCTAGAGTTCATATATGCCAACTCTTGTCTTGACAAATGGACTCGCACACAACTAATCCTATGTAGTCTGGCTACTTCTGCTAGTTTTTATTGTAATTTCGCGAGGCGAACTTCTAACCAACAATTCTCGAGGAGCGAGTTACGTGATACGTCGCGCGAATAGCAATAGCTGGGACCAGGCTGTAAGTAGGTCAAAGATATCAGTCATATCGTATTGCACAGTACCTCGGTGAGTCAGTGGTTAGGGTTGCGGGTATCCTATATTTTCCTGGAACCGGTACTAGCCGAGCCCTGGCACCGTATCAGTGCTGGTACAGTATTCGCGCTCCCGAAAATATGCCAGCGATCATTAACACCTGCATACTTACAGCTCACTGTATGGGGCATCTATTTTCAACAATGTTTCTTCTTTCATGACATCCTTTTTTCATGTAAAAGATTGCACCTAAAAAGGATGTCCGCAATTTTTTTGTTTTGTTCGATTATAGCTTGAAAAGAATTTATGACAACATACGGTATGGCAAACAGCACATGCATGTGACCACTGTCCTGCTGGTAGTACTAGTATGCAGGCAGAAATAAATATACAACTACTACATTCTCCATATGTATATTGTACGAATGTGAGCCTAGCCCCGCCAAACAGGTCGCTAGTGCAATTACCAGTAAGCCCTAAGGCCTAACGCAACTGTGATTATTTTAGCAAGAAAACTGAAGCAAGGCACGATCTAAAATTAGTGTAAATGCCACCAAATCAATTTTGGCCCCCCCCCCCTTAAAAAAAAAAAAACCTTCATGATGATTGTTTTTTTTTTCCACCAATTGTCTAATTAATCACGATCGTTCAATTCATAGAACTGTAGGCTAACGGAAATTCTATTGCGTATCGCTGATCGACGATCGTAAATAAAACCACTCCTTAACCACAGAGTCAATGGAAAAATCCTATTGGAGTTAAGTGTGTGCAAGAGGTCAGTTGCTGTCGTCGGGCCGTAGATTTTTATTGTTGTGTAGCGCGCAGTGGGAATTGGGATCAACCATTGAATGCTCATCGAACAGTATAGGTGATTACCACGTGTTCCAAGCAGGACTATGTTTTAACAATAGTGCAACAGCCTTGGGCGACGTGGCTAGCAACATATAGGCTACAAGCTTTGCATGTTACATTTCAGTGAAGCTGCGATGTTCGCAACGGTTGGAATTCGGCCAATAATGCAAATATACAACAGCTTTCAACACACTGGGGCAGTTATATCAATTTTAACAGATTGCAGATAAAGTCGCAATGTACCCGGGGGCAGCTGGGATCGACAAAAACTACAAGTTGACAGCACTGGATTTTGATAATTCAATTATAGTACTGGGATTTGGTAGCCAATACCGGTAATTTCCGCCGGTACCAGATTATTAACTTTTCTTTGAACCATTGGTACTGCGAGTACCGTTGCTGCGAGTACCGGTACCAATAATAACGATACCGGTATATCGCGCACCCCTTGTCTGTGTACACATGGGCGTTTATTCTACAACTTTTTGTTATGGACTACGATCGTTGACTGGTCCTCTACAATTTTCGTGAGGACAGTGTCATGCGATGTTGGGGGGTTTGGCAGAAGCTCATTTCTTCCGCGAATTCTCGTTGCAATACTGCTAGCTCGCATCAATTGTGACTGGGCCGCATGGCATGTAAATACCTGCGCCTGGTAGTGCATACTCAAACAATGACCAGGCGCTACAATCGATGGGACCGATGGGTAAGAATCGTCTCAGGAAGGCCCCCGCTCATTTTTGTCCTGGGTGTTCAGAATATTCATCACATGAATTGATAGCCTCTCACCACTCCTGTAAGTCACATTGGAATGACAAACAAAGAACTGCTGATAAATTTACATGCTTCTGTGTTTTGTCTTCCTGTTATTTACTTGAAGGTTTCAATGACAGACCTGTAGGAAGCAGTTACCATGATATTACAGCTATCTTTGAAGATCCATGTTCCTCCCAGGCTATCCTCTCAGCTTCCTCCATCAGCAACATACCAAAGCCCTGATGATAAACACAGAGAAACAATGAATATAGCCACATCACCTCATCATCCTGTAACAATTGTTCAAATCGGATATGTAGGGTTGACTTATTCTTTAGGGAATAAGTAACTGAATGAATATTGAGTTAGATTGGCATCAAAACCACTGGATGCGTCTGTTTAGGGTTATATAGGTAAGCTGAAGTACCGTCCAGAGCTTCATACAAATGATCCGTGCATATGATTCTCACAGTCTCGTAGGACATTGAGTTCGTAAAATGTTCTGATTTCCTACGGCGTTCTGGAGGAATCGTACTGCCGCCCGTGGGGCACGATGCCGTGAGGCGTTCGTGAGAAATACAGTGAAAATCTTCCGTCTGATGTCCTAAAGTTCTTACGAACACTGTAAGAATGACGTGAGATGTCCTTGCGGCGAACTTACAGCCGTCTCAAGAAAGTTGTTGTCATACAGTCAATGTATCGCGAACTTACGTGCAACGCAACATGTGGCACACCCAAGTCGTTCTTACGAAAATGGAGATACACACTTGGGGACTGTTCCCCTTGTGTTATTTTTTACATTTTAGGGAAAGTTCGCCATTTTGAATGATCAGGATAACACAAAACTATGATTCTGGCATCTCCGCTGCCGCATGGGGAAACTAGTATGGTCGCTGCAACTATGATTCAAATAGAGAGGGAACAGCCTCTCCATCATTGCTCCCTTTGCAATTAAACTCATCGTTTTCTATTTTCTCAGCAGCCTGTCCTCCTCCATACCTCTTTCTTCGCCCACAGACTGTTCATCATCATTGTCATCCTCAACTCTTTCCACCTCGCCTTTTCCTTGTTCTCCTTGGCTTTCATGTTTTGTGATTATGATGTCTACTCATAGGCGCAGGCCTATATATGTATTGTTAGAGTTCTATGAACACCGCAACCCCCCCCTCCCCCCCCCCCCCCCCCCCCCCCCCCCCCCCCCGCTGTGAGGCATTGGTAAGAAGTAAGAATGCTATGCGAACTATTGAATGTGCTGGTTGAACGGAGTTTTTTGGGGGTTCTTATGGCTGCCATCTTAGTTCATTCTAGGTGTTAGTAAGAATTGATAAAAATCTTGACATTATCACGACCTGGCTATAATAAGAACGGTCACGCACAGTTTGCATTCGGAGAGGCCTCAAGAACGCTGTAAGAAATCGACCACAAAATCCCAAATTTTGTTGGTAGACCATTTATAGACCATTCGAAGAAGCATTTGTGACTGAGTTTCTAGGAAAATATATCTCAAAGTAGGTTGATTAGTGGTCGCATTGGCTGTCAAAATAACAGACTATCAAATCATAATTGGGAATCACCCACCCAGTCAGATAATATATACTCTTTGCCACATCTTGCCCAACCTTTATGACTATTAATGAAGGACCAGCATAAAAATAGTAACTTTCGGCTCACTGATGTCACATTCTGCGTATTTTCACGAAATGGCCAAAGCTGCTAGCCATTCATCAACCCTTGACCAATATTTCAACAAACGCAAGTCTGAGAAGTTGAATCACTTTAGCTGTTTGATTCCGTTTTGGGTCAAAACAACTCTAATTGATCATGACTCGAACACTCTAGTAATATTTTATAGATATAGTAACTGACGGATGCAAAACATAATTTATTCTGTCGGACCTTTTCTTAAAGGCATGGTCTGAACAGCTTTGCTTTAAACAAGCACAAGTGAAAAGAGGACACATAAAAAACCTCACAACCCAAATTTGGAGGATCATCATATTGCCCTGTTAGGAAGTTCCGATTTAGAAGGGGGGCCAAGCAAAGGGTGCCCATAGACACTACACATTAAATGCCATTTTGTGCCATAATCAAAACAAGAAAGATGAAAAAAAGTATTCACTTTGGATGAGTTTTATTCTTTCATATGTTATGAACGATTTTCGTAGGTTTTATCTGATCCCATCTGTATTTTTTCATGCAAGATCTTCAAAAGTAAAGGTCCATTCACTTTGTTTTTTTTTTTTTTTATAGGGATCTTGCAGTTCCCCCCAAGATGTCACAAGGCAAATTTTGCAATAGCTGATTTTGCCATTGGTACACCTAAATCAATAGAATTTCAGTCCGGATATCCAACTGTCGTAGTGTAATGAATAGAGATTACCAAGAGTCCCAGTCCAGATTCCATCATGACCAATGGCCACCATGTATTCACCATGATAATATCAATTGTGGAGCAATTTTTTCCTTTGCAAACAACATGGCCCAAACTGATCCCAAATCAACCTTTGATGATTACAATTTTGTAAATCTCACAGATGATGCTTCATCTGGCAGTTATTGTTTTATCATGATCAAACACACAAACACTTGTAGGAAAGCTTCAAACAAATTCTCCCAGGTTTGTTTTCGTTCATCAGGTAGGTGGTCACAAATTAGACTAAATTCTAAGATTGTGACAGCATCTCACCCCCAAAAAACCCAACACAAACAGACAACTAGAGCAAAGAAAAATCAGGCTGAAAATATCCATTCACAAGTTGGCAGACACAAACCATTGCTCACAGACAAGCCATCTTATAGATTGAAACAATAGTGTAGATTGGGTATGGAAACAGGAGGCAAATGGCTGGTTAGAGAGGCTATTTGGGTGAGACAGAGATGTGGAAACTGCTGAAACAGAGATGAGAAGCAGGGAACCGCGTCATAGCACTCCGAGGAGAGGGTGGGTCATTTCTGAAGGAAACGACTTGAAAATGAAAACCCGAATGGTGATAGAGTAATTTCTATGTTAGTGTGAGAGAATTCAGTCTAACGTCAAATCAAGGTGTGGACAGATACATAGGAATTTGAGATCATATAGGCTCATATGCAGTCAGCCATAGGGCGAAGTTAGTCAATGATCACAGCTTAGTACACAAAACAACCATTCTGAGACAGTCAGACATTGACTATATAGACAAATAGCAAGTGATGTATCCAAGAACAATAGATAAATGGATAAAGATGGTGATAATTGAAACAGCTGAAAGTTACTCACCTGGTGCTGGAATTTACAGGGATCTCTTGCATTGACAGGGACAACACTTCCGTACCTGTGGGCAATGGTCCCAGATCATTAAGGACATTTTATATCTTGTAACCTTTACACCTTAAATTCGATGAGGTTTATGACACATTGTGTAATGAGCAGCTCAGCAAGGACCATTATTGCATTGATTAAATTGTAATCAGTCAATGTTCAATGACACATTGAGTCGCACAGATACAACCATTTACGATATTGATTATATTGTAATCAGATAATGTTAAATGACACATTGCATAATGGGCAGCTCAGTTATCACCGTTAATGTACTGATTATTCAATTATTCAATGACAGATTTTGTAATGACAGCTAAGCCAAAAACCCATTATGAATTGGTTAGATTGTAATCAGATATTGTTCAATGTCACATTCTGTAATGGGCAGCTCAGCAAGGGCCAATATGCATGGATTCTATTGTAATCAGATACTGTTCAATGATATATTGTGTAATGGGTATCACATACTGGCCATTAATGTACTGTTTATATTCCAATCACACAATGTTGTTGTAATGGCAGCTAGACGTAGACTATATGATGAGATCCTGTACAGAGCTAATCAATTAGGTATCAGTACTAAGATTGTATGGTCAAATGGCATACCGGATTAGTCACTATGTATGAAGAGATTTGGAAACCAGCTTTCTGGCATTGGAACGAGTTGTGAATTTGGTGATTATTATGAATATGATTTGAGAGGTGTCAATCATATCAGGAAACTTTAAAATAAGAATCCTCTTGCTAAGCAATATGGAATATGTGATTGGGCCAAATGTGATTAAAATGCTATTATTATTGGATATATGTTGAGGTTTTAGGCTTTGTGATCTCCTTCAGTTATTTTCCACACTTTGAATTTGACACTATTCTACTCTATTTTGTGAACAATTTTCTGATTACTTGTAGGGCCAGACTAAACAAGTATTACTTCTGGTTCTTCTACATTTATAACTACACCCAGGTTCTAGATGGTAAGTTCCTCCAATATCTGAAAAATATTTACTAAATATGTTCTTTGTAAATATGATGCTGCTATGATTGTACTCATTAATTGACAGAGCGAGTGAATGGCCCAGCCAAGTAGTACTCAAGCACAGGTAAACTGCACTTGGTCAAATTTAATTACTTCTGCTTTGACCTTGTGTAGCCACGCAGTGGTGCATTTGACTGGCCTCGGCACTAGTATGAGTGAAGCATTTTGTGTTTTCACAAATTTGCCAAAGCTTGACCCCTAGATGATCTTTGCCCAATAGCTCACTTTGTTCAATTTTTCTAATTTGGCTGATCATCCAATTTGACCTGCAGGATAAGCAGCCTGACAAGTTCAACACAACAACCAAAATTGGCCCTAGATGACCTTTGGCTTAAGTTCCTAAACACCGTCATATGTATCACCAGTCAACAATAGGTCTAATACTGACAAAGTAACAACTGTCCAATCTATATTGAGAAAAGGAGCTGCATACTATTCGAACAAAATGGCTAAATTGACCCCAAGATGACCTTTGACCTAAATACCTTTGACTTCCAATGAAACCATTGGTCATTGATAATACTGACCAGCTTTCATAATTAGACAATCTATTCTGTAGGATGAAGCTACTTGATCATTCAAGCAAAATGGTTGGAATTGACTCCTAATACCTTCACCCAACCAACCTCAATTCAAAACTAAACCCCATATAACCTTTTGACTACTGCCAGAAAACGCCTATTACCATTCATCCTGATAATACTGACCAACTGTCATGACCATCCAATTCAATCTGTGGGAGGAGAAGTAATTTGACCCCAAAGATTACCATTTTCGCCAAAATGACTCCTAGATGACCATTGACCCTCAATCCCTGAACCCCCTATATGTACTATTGGTCCCGGTCATACTGACCAACTGAACTTTTATGATCATCCGACTTGAACTGTTTGTAGAGCATTTTGTGTATTTCACAAAATGGACCCTAGAATGACTTTGAGAACCTAAATTTTCTGTGAAACTTTAACGATCCTCATGTGTTTAATCACCATCCATCAAAGAGTGTAGTAGTAGTAATTTGAATTGTGGACGACGAACAGATAGATTGACATGCATGATGCGCAATAGTCACCCATCCATATGGCTGAGGTGAGCTAAAAACTATCCATTCCACATTTTTGTTTTATCTGAAAGAATGTCCAACCCAATACATACATTGACCGCCTCCAAGCTGTCTACAGGGATCCAAAGCATCTACCTAATTAAAATGACACATTGCATCAATTGGGGACAATGGTGTAAATCAAAAAATCCCATTCATGCAATGCTATTAGCTATAGTGTGCTATTCTAAAATTAGATACAATCAAGTACAGGAGAGGATTACAACATGAAGTCCCTCACAATGGAGACTCCAACCTTGAGCTCAGGTCGATATGTGTGCCTCAGAACACTTCCTTACCTCAATTAGGAACCAATAGAGTCTTGCTCTGGTCATCGTAGGAAAAGGAATGTCTTCCACCTCCGCTGGCATAGTAGTCACGACGGATCACTCCACCTGGATCGCCTAAAAGATCATAGTAGTCACGACGGATCAACTCCACTGGGATAGCATAAAAGATCACTAGTAGTCACGAAGATCACCTCCACCTGGATACCATAAAAGATCATAGTAGTCATGACGGACCAACTCCACCTGGACAGCATGAAAGATCATAGTAGTCACGACGGATCAACTCCACCTGGAGAGTATAACAGTGTTGTACCCGCATCAAACTACAACAGTGTTTCCTGTTTTGAAAATTGGGAGCCGCTAGTTGCCACAAAGCTGTTCTAACTTCCATTTATGCTTTTTTCAATGGATTCACAAGTGATACAAATTACTATCAATTTTCTTGAAAGGGCAAGGAGGAATACAGTGAGCATGTCATTTTTTCACCTATTTTTACTTTAATTAATCTGAGATTAGTTAATATCTAGGGCTTTACTGGAATGACATTTTGCATGCCAACAGCCGATGTTTCCCTTCCAACATCAGCCTGTGTTTAGTCCAATCCAATGGTGAACGTTTATGTGCAGCATCAGTACACGTACACCTACGTCCATTTGATTTTGCCCCATATTAGCGTATGGCTATATCTCTTGGGAAGTTACTTATGAAGAAGCAAACACTAACACTGTTCAAATGTAAGCCATTCCAAAAAAATTATTGCCAATAATTTCAATTGCATATCAGTGATTCAATCACTGGATTATGTTTTACTAGCATTTATGCACTAAAGCTGAGTTTATATTCCCTGATAGTTCAACTGTAGTCACATGTGATGCGCTGAATCTGGGACAGGGGCCCCTGGCACCGCCGGCTGCGCAGGTTCGCGTCCCCATGCCACATGATAAGTCCTGTTGATGTGGGCTTCACAAGCCCGGCGGCCCCCTGGCCCGGTGCCCTTACCTTGCGGCTCGTGGGGCATGGACCTCCATGGGCTCTCCAAGCCCCTGGCCTGGTCAGGCCTCACCAGTCTGGCAGCCCCTTGTGCCCTGGCCTTGCGGCTCTGGTGCCGGCAGCCCCCTGGCTGCGGGGCTGTGGACACATCCATGGCTTGCAAGGCCCCCGGCCTTGTTGGACGTCACCAGCCTGGCGGCCCCTTGTGCCCTGGCCTTGCGGCCCTAATGCCGGCAGAGACCCCTGGCTGCGTGGGCCGTGGACACTTCCATGGCTCGCCAGGCCCAGGGCTTGGATGGGCTTCACCAGCCCGGGCGGACCCCCCCCCCGGTAGTGTGTTGCCCTGGCCTTGCGGCTCTGGGACCAGAGTCCCTGGCACAGTCGGCTGCACAGGTATGGTTTCATATGCTCCCTGGTCAACCCGGCTCTGGGTCTGCATTTGCTGCGACCCACATCCCGGACTGGCGTCTGTTGCCGTTGCCATATGGATGGGCATCCCCAAGACGAGTCCTTCAACCTTGGAAAACTCCCCTGATCTCTCGGGCATTTTCCTGGCCTTGGAGGCCTTCTCATGGCTGGTGCCGACCCTCCTGGGTCCTTCGCTCTGGAAGACTTTGTTGATTTGTTCCATGGAGCCACCTTTCCACCGAGCTGCAGTGATCTTCTGGCCATGCCTCACAGGCGTTGCCCCTCGAGGCTCTGGAACCCTTGCAACACGAGGGACAGGGTCCGTGCATATCCCAGGGTGTAAAGGGCCGGAACCGATGGCAGGATCAGCATGTGGGTGACATGCGGGTACATCGGACAGCCCGTCCCAACGGGGATGGGAACACCGACCACCCGTTACAAAACCACACACCCCGAAGGATGTTACTAACTAGGCTTGGTAGGCTCGGGCCGGGAACACCGGATCCCCGATGACCTGCCCAGAAAAAAATCTGAGTACAAAGTGCTGTACGGCGGGAAAACTCTACCGCCGAAACACCTCCCCTTTTCTTTTACTCTTTCCTTTTTTCTATCACTAACATAGTTTCCCGACCCGACTAACAAGCTCCGCAGGCTATAGCTAGTACCTAGGATAGGAAACAAGGGCAGACAAGCCGCGTACCACCCAAACAAAGGATAGAAGGATAAAATAATGGACAGACGGACGGGCAGATCACAAGCTGGTTCTAGCTAAAAATTGATGACTTTCCTATGCCAAAATTTTGGAAATTCATTAACTTTCCGTAAGTCAGAAAATTTACCTGCATAAATCTGGAGAATATATGACACTAGACTGGAACTTACAAGTTTGGGTGTTCAAATCAAAATTTAATCTACTGAAATTTACAGAATTTTGATGACTCACCAAACCCTGGAAAGTTTAAATAAATTCCATGGCTTTTCCCTAAAATAATCACAATGTCACCAGTTCCATGATAAACTACTGTTTCACATATGGTATGCATGTGCCCAACCCAATCCAATCGTGTGTTCAGCACATTCAGCATGGAAATATTGAGATTTATACATACCAGTAGTATAGTAATGATCATATATAACTTATAATTTACAAACCTCATATGGCTTCACTTTATGGTGTATCTCCTGTATACCGACCTCCCTGGTCCTCACATCTCTGCAGTGGGTACCCAGGTCCTTCATTCGAGCCAGTGCCAGCTCCCTGAGGTTCCCATGTTCCACCCCTGAGGTCACCAGGGGCATTGGGATATCTCTGAAAGAGAAAACAAAAAACTGAAGACCAGAACTAAATCATCCTCAATAGTCGTCCATACACACACCAGCTTCTGAAATCCTGGGACGATCGATGCTTCCGATACCATAATGTATAACAAAGGAATCGAAACACTGCCTTGGGGGAGACCAGCCCCCATACCATCACTAGTAGAGCTACTAATCGTACATAGCTATGGGTATTCAAGTACATGGACTGAAACCACATGGACCAGCCATCCCTGAAAGAACATGTCGAACATTTCTTCAAAACTCACAGAGAATAATAATAATAATATCTAGTCTTAATAGCGCTTTTCCACGTCGAAGACATGCTCAAAGCGCTTTACAGATATTACCCTGATCATTGAAGTGACTTGTCAAACCCGTACTATATAGCACGCACCTCTTGCTTGTTCTCTCCCAAGCACCATTTCAGTACGTCGAATCATCGTGTCCACCGGGGGACTTCCAATAGGGTCTGCCACAAGCGGCGCTCGCTACTCTTTCACAAGTCACCTCACAAAGGTACCCACTTAACACGTGGGGTGGCGTGGAACATTGAGGGACAAGCCTTGTCCAACAGCACGGCGGAAAAGTCCTTGAGCTCCACGGTCCCAAACTCACAATCAATGGTTTTGGAGTCTGGAGCTCTACCGACTGAGCTAATACGCCGCCTCCTAAAATGGTCTAGGTGATTCTGTTCAGCAAGATGCCTTCCTGCACTGTCTAAATAATATCTGTGGTTCTATGACCTGGTTGAGAAGTGGGCAGCGTTGAAATAGCATGGTATTGCATCGCAAAAGGTTCTTCTCAAAGAGCCAAGATTGCAACACTTTAGACGGATAGCAGTCAGTTTGTACACAACACTATGGACAGCATACAGGTTTCTACAATTTCTCCCTAAAGGCCTACACTATTTCAAATGCTGCAAGTGTTATACTATAACCTCTACTTCTTTGGCAATCATGACTGATTCTGTTTCAAGTATATGGTGTATGTTTCAATCATTCTGATCTCAGAGGTTGCAAGAGAGAGCTGAATTGCCAGGTTAACAAATAATGAATCAGCAAATCTAACTAAAAGACCTATAGGTGGCTATAGTTTGCTTTACAGAGATATGCAATTGCCAGTGCCAGTCCCAACCTTCCATTTCACCGAAGACTGAATGTTGACCATATTACCAAGTTTTGTGGGAAATGGACTAAATAGAAAACTTGCATAATTTATGCCAATTATTTGATTCGAATGACACACCGACCTCCATTTAAACATTACTAAGAATGATGGAAGACCACGGTCACCAAGTTGTGGAGTTGATGAACCAAAATTACAGAAAGGTAGAGCATTTTGCATAATTACAAATGATGGGCCAAGGGCCCAGAGGGCCCCCCACAGGGCCTTGAATCCTATTAAAATCCCTGGGCACCCTGACAGTACGGCTATTAGACAATAATCAGGGTGCACAGATTTGTAGGAGATAAGACTTTGTGGTATCCCATCTAATGAGCCTCGAATTCCCAAAAAGGCCCCCAATGGCCCTCTACCCGAGACCATTACATGTAACTTTGTGCATTTAAAGTTACGTTGTGTTGAAATTCATGAAATGGGCCCTGACTGAGAATTCCTGAACACACCAAAGGTACAGCTATTGAACCATCTTTATGACTGAACCTCAGCCACTGGGCCACCAAAATTTGTAGTGGAAACATTTTTTACAACAGAAGGCATATATTGCCCCTCCAATGACCTTCGTACTGACCTCATGCCCATGGGTCAATTATCATTGTGCCAAGTTTGGTCGATATCCATCAAAGAAGGATCTGTCAGCTGGATTAAGAATTATGAATGATCGACTCTGGGGGTGAAAAAGACAATTTAACACAATGGCCTATTGTGCCCTTCAATGACCGTGAATGACATTCACAAAGTCAAGATGCGCCAGCCCCCATCAATGAAATTGTACTCGCGTTTGGCGACCATCCATCAATGAATTACCAGGGCGGGGGCCAAAAAAAGGCATCTTCACACAATGACTGATGGTGGCCTTTTAACGGACCTTCGACCTTACTTAGCATGGTCAAAGATTATGTCGGCAGTCAATGAACATTGTAAAACTTAAACATCCATCGAAGACGAAAACGGGGAGTGAAAAAGGCAATTTCAACAACGGCCTATCGACTCCTAATGACTTTGACCTAAACCACCACAAGGTCAGAAATGTCCCAGGGGTCAATGATCTTGTGCCCAAGTCAGGTTGACAGCATCGACGAATGACGGTGTGGGGCCCATAATATCTTATGTTCACCTAATGTTACTGTTTTAACTCTTAATGGCATGATCGAGGCCGCATCCAAAAATCTGAGACAAGATGAAAGAAATCAACTGACCCAAGGAAACCTTATGACATAGTTTCAAAATCATCAATTTTAAATTTTATAGAGAAGATTTAGATGCGTTTAGGATTACACCCAATGGCCTATTGGCCCCTTTAATTAGCTGTACACCTGACCCTCACATGGTCAAACATGTCCCAGGGGTCATAACATCGTGTCCAGTGTGATATATCGCCAAAGATTCCAAAGAATGCCTGTTTGGAGGGCCCATACATGTACTGTTAAACCCTATAACATTGCATCCAAAATTTGCTGTCAGACTCATCCAAGAACAATTATAGCACGATCCCTAAAAGTTGAAAAACGTGTCACACTTTTGATCCTTTTTTGCAATGTTTATGTGAAGGCTGTCATCAACTAATGACATTAATGCCACTCATAGAAAAAGAATATGCCAGAATCCCCCAGCAGCTAGTAGATTGGTTACTGCAAATGTCAGTGGTAAAGAGTAAGTATCATTTGTTCAATAATTTACGCAAACACGGTGGCAGAACATTCTAGCACATTTCCTAAGGAATCCATGTTCTCCTAGGAAGAGATTTTCCTACATTTCCACAAGTCAATTAAGACAGTCTACAGCTTGAATGGTACCAAACAATTATCTCCATGGGTTATTACACACCGCAACAGTTTTACACCCGTAAATCTGATCAGTCCAGCATTGTGGATTGAGAAGTTTGTGGTCAGCAGAGCTTGGAAAGTCCAGTGGAACTATTAATCCATCACCCATATCACGGTACGCTGTGTTCCACTTCCTATTTAATTATTACAGCTTGGTCACTAAACTTGCGACCAAGTTGGTCACATCCATCACAGAATGACTGTTTGTGGGCCAAAGAGGCATAGACAGACAGACAGACAGACAGACAGACAGACAGACAGACAGACAGACAGACAGACAGACAGACAGACAGACAGATAGATAGATAGATAGATATATAGATAGATAGATAGATAGATAGATAATCATGATAATAATTCTAGAAGTTTAGCTTAGTTTCGTGAAAAAGGGTCAGGAAGGACAAACGCCTCATGAGAGACCCTGGAGCCACAACATCCCAAAGAGAAGAACAACCCAGATGCTTAAGAATTCGCCCACGGTTCCTGAAAAAATAAATCAAGACGTTCTTGAATGCATTCACACTCTTAGACAGAACAACATCTTCAGGAAGGCTATTCCACTCATTAATAACTCTCTGGCAGAAGAATGTTTCCGAATGTCCAATCTACAGCGTTTACCATGAAGCTTGAGGCAATGACCCCTCTTGGTGGTAACTTTGGAAAACTCAAAGAAATAGTGGAAGGAGAGGCCTCGAATCCATGAACAATTTTGGAAAACCTAATCAAATCACCTTGAATTCGTTTCAGCTCCATCTAGTAGACCGAGACGCCTTAATCGCTCCTCGTAAGGTAAATCTCTAAGACAGTGGATCAATCTAGTGGCCCTCCACTGAACGTTTTCAATTACCTTCTTGTCTTTCGAGAAATATGGAATTACATACTTAGGACAGAATACGTCCAGGTGTTGGTCTCACCAGCTGCTAAACAACATGATAACAATATCTTATCAAGGAAACTGAAGTGATTTCTAATCAAGACCTAAGATCCAGTACCTCTCCTCGCAGCGCAGCACAACTGCTTAGAAGGTTCAAAGAAGAATTAAAACGAACTACCGATACCTTTTCTGAATTCCTGATGAATATTTTGACCATTCACTTGAAAGAAGAGTTGCAATTGTGGAAACCAACAGGCAGAACTTGCAAACTTATCGGCATGGAAAAACATTTGGCAATCGGAAGACCCATTTGGAACTTATATCAAGATCCCTTTGGACAAGGCAAAATCACCTTCGAAGAACATCCTGATACACAATTGGATCGTCCCCAAACTTTTCAACTGCACCAAACTGCCACCGAATCCTTCCAGATCGTCAATATACGCAAAGAAAGAAGGCCAAGAATGCTCCTTGGGGAACACCATAGTGACCTTTCGCCAAGGAGATGAACGCCAATTGATGGCAACGGGGGTGGAATGGAACCCAGTTGTCATCTCAACTGACGGGTGAATGATCAGAACTGACCTTTTGCACCTGCGGGAGAAATACAACAAATCGCTTGCACAAAACTCTTTAAATCGGGATTAAGGGAAATCCTGCAGTCTCCCCGGAGGTTATGAGTCCTATTTACAACAACCACCATTCTTGTGTCTCCCACAATCATGTCACCCTTGCGCTTAGGTCATACCAACCCTGCATCCGGAAGGAGACACGCGTACGCTTCGGCTTTAGCACCGACTAAATGTCCCATCAACATACTGGACAATCACGTTCCCAACCAGCAAAAAACTTCCCTTTTACCTTATCCCATTCACCAACCGTCCTGCCACCTACTTCTGCTTGAACTCCTGCTCTAGTTGCCTCTTTTCCGTACCACTCTCACCCACCGGCACACCATCCGACTGCCCCCCCCTTGAATGGCATCAAACTGCCCGAACATAATAACTATCCTAGTAGCAAGACCGGGATCAGCAGCCCAAACTTAGGTTCGCCTTACATACCCGACTATCTATCGATCTATCTATCTATCTATTAGCTATTCTATTTATATATCTATTATTTATCCCCCCCCCCCCCCCCCCCCCCCCCCCCAAAGACAGACAGACAGACAGACAGACAGACAGACAGACAGACAGACAGACAGACAGACAGACAGACAGACAGAACAGACAGAAAGACAGACAGACAGACAGATAGATAGATAGATAGATAGATAGGACTGAAATGAAGATTCCAATAGCTTCAAACCAGCATGCTGGTTTGAGCAAAAATTAGCCCAGATCACAAGTTACAGCCTCTCTAATTCAAAAACCAAGTTGAGAAGGCTTGGGAAGAATAGAAATAAAAAAATTAAAGGGAATGCCTGACCCAATAGTGGATATAAGTAGTTTGGGACGCAGTAGCCTTGCACATGATGAATCACCATGGCAAACAACCATTTTGTTTTGGGAGACAAATGAGCCAAACAGTCAGTTGCACATTACAGAATCTCTCCCCATCAGAACAAACAGTGGCAATCGGTTACTCTCACAAAGACAATCCCCGGAGAAGGTTTATCGCATTATTTTGTTTACACAAAGTTAGCTATCAGACCTGCGTACACTTTGAATTATTGCCAGGAAAACCCCCACGAGTAAAACAACCAAGATTTCTTCATGGGACTAATGTACATACACATGTTCAAGCACTGCCCTTGGTTCGAACAGTAGGGATATCGATTCGTCATAAATTTGACATTAAATTGAAACAAGCCATTAATGCTATTTCACACACAACAAGTGTAGATTTAATTAGCGCTTCTTGAACTTTTGACAGCGAGACACAAAAAAAGACAAAAAAAACAACTTTGACTTCTGTAACAAAGAGAGACTTCCAAGATCACCTGAAATCTGCATATTTATTCAAAGCAGGAAAGTAGCAGAATAATTAACTGACCACACACCAACACGCTGGATAGTGCTGTCACTCGCAAATGATACCTTGTGCCTATAATCCCTACTTTCCCGAAATGTAGGGGTCTCTATCCACTGAGTGGTTAATGAACAATCACCAATAATCTGTTGACTGTTATACTGTAGTTATTTTCCAGCGCTTGGGTCACTTCAGTATGGGAAAAACAATGGGACAAGAGTAATGTTGTAATGTCTAAATGAGCCAATCATTTAGTGGGTACAAGAAAATTTCGGTCCAGTGCATGGTAGCCACACAGCGAACAAAACTTCCCTTTATGCTATTCCTCCGAGATGTTTCAGTGCCGAGAATTCAATGTCAAACCTGAAATTTATCAGTGATTTAATGCTGTTTCACCCTTTCACAGAGGACATAACTGAAAATAGCATGTGATAGAAGGGGTTTTAGTATGTCATTTAATTGACTCACTGGTTTGTTGCAAAAGACTCTGGTTCTTCACAAAAAATTAACCTTCTGAATGTCCCAATTTGGTCATTATTCAGTTCAACATGAGTGTCACAAGTTCCAATGAGGTCGAAGTAGGTCCGACCAAGATAGGAGTTCTTCCACCTCTGACGAACGAAACTTGTTCATTGTGACCTTCCAATTGACCTTGACTTGGTGCACCAAAACACAATAGGTTCATTCTACACCAGTATAGCACCCCGAGCCGAAATGAACTCATAGATACTTGCCTCAAGATATGCATGCTTAAAATGTTTTTTGAACTTGGCCCTGTCCGTGACCTTGAACTCACTTAATAAACAATAAGGATCATCCTCTCCACACAAGCAACCTACGTGCCTGATTTGAACTTGATACCTTTTTGCATTCGTTAGATATTGTGCTGGCAAGGAGTGTCACATACATACACTCACGCATACGTACTGGACATGACTGCATAGCTTCCTTCTGACTTCGGCGAAGGTCTTGTGACACCTCCTCCCCTGCCCCTCAGCCCCTTTTCCTACATACACCCCAAGTGATTATGCTGCTGCACTTATTTTAGGTATATCAGAGATTCTGTCATGGCTTTCAAATATCGCAACTTAACACAAAAACTTTTAGTTTAACCTAAGTGCACATCACCAAATGCCTGAAATTACATCCCAACCATACACCTTTATGACCCAGTGAAAAGTAGAGAAACCAATAACCCCAACAGCCTGTCCATGTTTGATGTGGTGGCAGATCTGATACAATATAATCCAAATCAGATGTAACTGGATTTTCTCTCAATCTTCCACTTCATCACCTCAAAACCGTTGAAGAAGAATAGCATGACGCTTGAAACTGTGTTTATAGCACCATGGTTAATAGCTAGCTGGAACTAGTGATAAAACTATGAGAATTGGCCTGTCACATCAGCGAGAACTGCTTGGTCTTGGAGTTGGCTCTCCTGTTTTCCTGAATCCTTTTGTGAGCCTGTGGCTTGTAGACACTGAGTAATATCCCAATTTAGAGGGAAGGACATGGCAGAGAATGGATTTCCTATATGAAGAAGAATTGCCTTCTTCATCAAGTCATTTATAAACCTCATCTAACGCATTATAATATTGTACACGACGTATAAAAACAACCCAGTTATTGAGGATTAGTTACATTCCCAAAAATGACCCACTGGTACCGCTCAGTTCCTATTCCTTCATATTCGCGTGAAACGACATACCCCGAGTCCAGCTTTTTGAATGACCATTTAGCGAAAGTGATGTACATGTGACCCACATTTGACTGGCCATGATGATATCAAGTGCTGCATCAGTTTGTAACATTTTTGTCACTTCAGTCACTCCTTTTCCAACATGTGGGTCTTTGTGCGGCTGGTCCTGCCTGTTTTGCAATCCGTGGTTTTGTTACGGTATTCAGAGGGGTCTTAAGACATATTTAACAGTATAATCTCATTTGGCTGTGGCTGTTTCTAAGTTTGCCAGCCCCTAGGTTTGATATATGAATGGCACTGAACCACAGTGACTACTCCTCTCTTCATGTTCATTGGACTGAATGTGAACGCGATTCCTGAATAAATTTTTTGCATGACTATGCAATAGGTACATATTTGTCTTTCAGTGACTCCTTTTCACTTGGAACATCTCAGGTCAGAAATTTGGACCACATGCATCCTCTAATTGCATAGAAATCCTCCAACACTAGAAAAAAATGGCAAATCATTTTTTATTAGATATATGAGAGACCGCAAATAACCCTAACTCCAATCAAGTTACCAAGGATGAAAGCAGACCACATCAAGTTTCCGCGGTAGTCCGACCCCAACTTTAAAGTGCGTAGTACCCATATAAAGGCGTTTTCCCAGTACATAGATAGTGAGTTTACCAGTACAAACTGTGAGGAGTTTACTAGTACACAGAGTGTGGACTTACCAGTATACAACATATTAAGGAGTTTATCAGGACATAGAGTAGTGGAGTTTACCAGTACATAGAGTAGTAGAGTTTACCAGTACACATATTACAGGCGTTTACCAGTACCTAGAGTAGTGGAGTTTACCATACATAGAGTAGTGGAGTTTACCATACACATAGTAAAGGAGTTTACCAGTCATAGAGTAGTGAGTTCCAGTACACATAGTAAAGGATTTTACCAGTACATAGAGTAGTAGAGTTTACCAGTGCACATAGTAAGGTAGTTTAAATAGTAACATAGAGTAGTGAGTTTACCAGTACCATAGTAAGGGTTTACCAGTACATAGTGTAGTGGAGTTTAACCAGTACATAGAGTGTGGAGTTTACCAGTAGTCACATCGTAAAGGGTTTACCATTACATAGAGTAGTGGAGTTACCGTACATAAGTAGTGGAGTTTACCAGTACACATAGTAAAGGCAGTTTACCAGTACTAGAGTAGTGGAGTTCCAGTACTAGAGTGTGGTTACCAGTATAGAGTAGTGGAGTTTACTCAGTACATAGAGTTAGTGGAGTTTACCATAATCACATATAAAGGAGTTTACCAGTACACATGTAAGGAGTTTACCAGTACATAGAGTAGTAGAGTTTACCAGTACACCTAGTACAGGAGTTTACCAGTACCGAAGAGTAGTAGGAGTTACCAGTTACACATAGTAAAAGAGTTTACCAGTACTAGAGTAGTGAGTTACAGTACACTAGTAAAGGTAGTTTACCAGTACATAGAGTAGTGGAGTTACCAGTACACATAGTAAAGGAGTTTACCAGTACATAAAGTAGTGGAGTTTACCAGTACATAAAGTAGTGGAGTTTACCAGTACATAGAGTAGTGGAGTTTACCAGTACATAGAGTAGTGGAGTTTACCAGTACATATAGTGGAGGAGTTTACCAGTACATAGAGTAGTGGAGTTACCAGTACACATAGTAAAGGAGTTTACCAGTACATAGAGTAGTGAGTTTACCAGTACATATAGTGGAGGAGTTTACCAGTACAATAGAGTAGTGGAGTTACCAGTACATATAGTAAAGGAGTTTACCAGTACATAGAGTAGTGGAGTTTACCAGTACTAGAGTAGTGGAGTTTACCAGTACATACACTACTAGCAGAGGAGTTAACCAGCACATCATTTGGACATGATTTTCTAACAAAATATGACAATCGGTAGCCTCACTATTCTAATTTGTTTGGAACTTATTGACACTCACATCCACCACACTTCTTCCATAGGTTACATAATCATAACTTCTTGGGACATATTGCTTATCAGTCACAGATACTTTAATAATGAAAGCAGTGGAGCAACAAAGCAATAGCAGTATTCTGAATATCTCAGCCACACTAGCTGGCACTGATGGGCACCCTTTCAGAATGACACAGCATGCTCCAGCCAAAATTCTCTTAATGAGCCAGCTTTCACAAGCGAGTATATTTCAACTGCTGACTGAAAAGACAGAGACTCAGTAAGTGTATGAAGACACTTTTTTAGTTTATATGTGTGGGGGGAGTGTGTTGCACATAGGCACATCTTTAAGCACCTGGTCTCAGAGAGTGGCTTGAACATCCATTTGCATTGTTAATCTGGTGGCTACACCTGTCACTTCCAACCGTTTGTGAGATAAATTACAGTTCCACCCAGATGTAGTAGAATATTGGTGGAATTGTTCCCTTCCTTTCTAGAAAAAAAAAAAAAAGAAACATGTCAAGTTGCTAGATGTAACTTTGGTTTTTGCAAAAATGATACACCTTGAAACCCAACTTCCATTTTGCAATAAATTGCAAAACTTTTCGTAGGGGATAATTCTGGAATTTCCATTCAGTGTAGCAATAAAAGCACACAACATTTTCCCAGTTTTGAAATAATTTTGCATTCTAACTCAGTGTGCCAGGTAAAATGTTCCAGGCATTTCCAGGCCGCAGTAGATATATGTACACAGCATACACACACGCCAAAATGATTACTAGTCTTATCCTGACCTTCATTTGGTGAGACAAAAACATAGCCCCTGATTTGATGTGGCAGTGAATATATCCACCACTTCAAACTTTTATTGACTTTTATTGTGATTATAGTTGACAAACTACTGACATGATCATATATTCATAATAATTGTACAATTCAATAAGGCCTCGTATACATGTGTTTCCACGGTACCGCAACGTTCAGTTGGGCTGGTTATACCTAGCGCAACTCAACACAAATTTAAAACCATTATTCCTACAAAACCCCAATACAATTTCAGATTGTCCGTCCCGGGTGGCGCGCATTGTCGCCAGGCTGAAATGCTAATACCAGTACCTAAGTATACTTAGTCCCATTCAGGGATCACTGTGTATGTTTCCAGACTGAGAGACCAATAACAGTGTCAACCATGGGAAAACATTTTGGCTGACATTCTGCTGAGGTGGAAAAGTGGTACTTGATCACTGTTTGACAACACATGATATACTGTACCATATATTATGAACACTGGGCCTTGGGTCCTAAAACCCTGGGTCCGAAGATACCACTGTCAAACGATCATTATGACCGATGTCAGCCACTGTTGCAATAAAAATTTGTATCGATACAATATATATAATGGGCCCTATTGTCCAAACTGGGCCGATGAGCCCGAAAATTTTGCCAGAACAAACCCTTCACACCACCCCTTTTGCCCTCTACCCGAGGGCCATTACATGTAGCTTTGGAGAAAACCAGTGAAGCTTGAAGGAGCAGATGCATTTCAAGTACCATTGGGTGAAATTTCACAAAATGTGTTCTTTTGTTAAACCAAAAATTCCTGAACACTCCCAAGTATGGCTGTTATACCATTGTTTTATGACCGAACATCATCGTTGTGCACCATAATTCATAGGACGAGATACATTTTGGAATTTTTTTTCACGTAATGGCATATCTCCCCTCCCATGACTTTTGACAATACCTTCAAGTCGACCTGTCCCAGGGTCCAATAACCATTGTGCCTAAGTTTGGTCGACATCCATCACAAAATGACTTTTTTGGCCAAAAAGGCAATTGCGTGACACACTGGACAGACAGACAGATAGACAATAGATAGATAACCCCCTCTAATGACATTTGACCCGAGTTTAACCCGCCGATGTGTGTAACCCTGCAGAAACAGCCTTTGTGGACCTTGATTTGGAGGAAGCACATTAAATTATGTCCATTTTTGACTCCAGTGACTTTGAAATCCCTACCTTTTGTTCAGTCCACCAGTATTCTACATTCCCCCCCAAAATACAAACACACAAAAAATTTGACCTCGTGGAACTTGAAATGACCTGCATGTTGTTTAGGACAGCTCAACAGTCCCATCCCACTGAGTTTTTTCAATCGCGAGAAAACAAGTTGTGACCTCTGGTGGCCTTGAATGAGTCTTTATTCGGACCAACTTTTGTCCTCACACCCACCATGTTTCATTTGAATCGTACTAACTCTGTATTTTCCACAAAATATGCACAAATTTGACCTCCGTTGACCTCGAATTCACTGTCATTTTTTTCGAGACCATTTTTTCCCCACCCACTGAGTTTCATGTAAATCAGATAAACTCAGTATTTTCACGAAACCTGGCAAATAGAAGGCAGCAGACATGCATGATACTCTCAATAATTCCTAATTCATGTTGGGGGGCCAGATTTCCCTAGGGCGGGTCGCGTGTACCAAGTTTCCAGGATCAATTAGATAAACGTTACAGAGTTAATTGCGCTAACGGCTAGAGTTTTTGGCGGCGACAGATACACCCCCAATACCATGATATATAATTTTTATTTTTGATATGTAACTCAAATCCCTGCATGTCAATTTTGCAACATGCATAAGAAATGCATCGCCCAAGGACATTAGGATGCAAGTTTGAGAAACAATCCAATTTTTTCATAGCAATCATGCCCCTTCAATGCCCCTTCAGTGACATTCGACCTGGACCTTCATGTGGCAAGGAGTCCCACTGCCCCATAATCATACATACCGGATTGAATAAAACATCTGTGTACAACCTAAAAGTAGCACCACCCAAGGAACATTATGACATTACATGGTTTTTCCCAAGGAAATCGGATGCACTTTCTAGATATACATTTGAATTGTGCACACCTTGGCCCATTGTGCCCCTTCAAGGACTTTTGACCTTGACCTTCTTGAGGTCAAAGATTTCCAGTGTCATGAACATTGCATCAAGTTTGGTCAGCATCCGCAAAGACCTGCAAACTCGAGGCAAAAGAAGGCAAATTGTGAGGGTAGGTAGATAGATAGCATAGCTGTGGTTTTGTGAGCTACCAAAGGTTTCTGCACTCCCCATAAGAGCGCATAAAAATTTTCAGCTCCTCATACCAATTATTCTTGACTTCTTTTGTTCACAAGCGTCCCAGAGTTTGACCTCTGTTTGACCTCAGGTGCCCTCAGGTGACCTTGTTGGAACTCCAAAAGAATAGGATCATGTACCATTAAGGGGATCCCCCATACCATTCTGTCTGAGCTTGATTTATCCAGGTGGGGTTGAGTTAGTCGTATTCACAAGACAAGGCAGCATCACATACACACAACATCACATACTGTTCAGAATATGCCTGCAGCAGTGCAGCACTCTTAAAGCACAGTACACAATGAACCTCCTCCATATTCCTTCATCCTACTGACCTCTGTACTCTATAACCTTTTCCAAGTGCACAGGGCAGAATCCTCGCCACCAGGTCCACCAGGGTGCGGGGAGGGTAACCTCTTGTAGCGGCCATCTTCAGAGTTCATAGAGACCTGTGCCCCTGATCACCAACGTGGGGTACAGCTTCAGACCGTCTGGTCGGAATGCTGGATTCTCAAAGATTCCTGTTGGAGTTAGGTTAAATTCTAACGTCATGTAATAGATTCCCTTTGAATTAGCACAGGTGGAAAGAAGACATATTGAGAGTCCACAACCCAATTATAGGTTCTAGCTTGTTGCCTTGTCAAGTCATTTCAATTCCACTTTGAGGCATTTGAAGATTCTATGACATCATAGGAGAACAGAATAAATGCTGCCTCTGGAGTCTATAAAAGGATAAAAAATGTGTGTACGAAATAAAATATGTGTGAATACCACATGAAAGTGACAAGCCCAGGTCTTTATGCCATTGCTGTGAAGGCACTAAGTTTTAGCACTGGCAAATTGGTTCAAATGTTCAGTGTTTCTCGTCCGATATCACTTGTTTATAGAAATTTGAAGGGTAAAGAGTGATTATTAGTGCCATGAGCACTGACAAACCTCCACTGAAACAACTCATAACCACGCTCCTTTTGGATATCTACTTACTTCTGGTACCTCTACTTCTCCATTTGCTTTTCTAAAGAGACATTACATATACATGTTAGTATTACAGCTGTGGTTATTACACTGTTTCTGTTAAAAAAAATATTATTATTTTTTTTAAAAAAATTTGAATTGAATTGAATTGAACTTGATATAATTGAGGACTAAGAATATATTATAACAGGTACCATTGGCACTGCACACTGTCCCCAGAATTGAAGGACAACTGCAGATGATTCATACAGGGGTCTAATTTAAAGGCTGGATGAAAACTGAATGCTTATTTTAAACCGGAAATTCATAGGACTTTCTGTTACGGAGTTATAGCCATTTGAAGTTTGTGTATTGTGAGCATGTGTTTACGCAAGATTCAAAATGCATCCCATCATGCAAAAAAAATGATGTCATAACTTGCACAACCCTGCAAACATTCTTTGTATTCCATCGAAATTCAAACATTATTTCACTTTGAAAATCATCAAGTCTATGGAGAGGATTGCTGTAGTGGTTTGGTCGGTGTTGATGGTCACTTGGTGAGAGAAAGACAACGAATTCTGAATGTTGACTTATTTTCAACAAAATTAACCGTTCAATACATAACTAATTTTTCCTGTGTTTGTCATTTGTGTTACCTTTGTTCGGGGGGACTTTGTCAGCAATACAACCATAGTGACTGTTTGTACTGCCCACTGATGTGAGCAGAAATTGGCCTAAGGTTGTCATGGTACTAGTATTTTTCATTTAGATTCTAAAATTTTGCCAAACATCAAGGATGGGGAATTACTACTGACTATGGGGAATCTGCCACCCAAAGTGGGATCACTAACTTCTGCCCGCCTTTCCACTCACAGCCTGTTGTGGCTACACACGAACACCTCAACCAACCACACCTGCATGCATCCAGGCCTGTCTAATTCCTGTCCCCCGTCATCAACTAATGGAAAAATCCCTTACTATGAACTGCTCCATGTCCCGTTCAATGTCTACGTTGGGCAGGTCAGGCATCATGTTGGAATACTACCTTGAATCCAGCCTCTTGGCACCACTGGAAGGATTCGCACACTGCCTCACTTGTGTCCCCTAGACGAATAAAACATCACATTAGGACCATCACCTTTACAGAGTTTATGTCTATATTCAACAACCTCCTCTCAACTTACTTCAACAGGCCTTAGTGGATTCCTTGCTCTTTCTGACAACTTATAACCAGACACAAGGACAATGGGAGATTGTTTTCCAGCTATTTATTTATGGGGCAACATAATTTCGGAAACAAATTTTTCCATTCTTTCCAACCAACCAATAGGATTCCTGTACTCTTAATAGTAGCTCACACTAAATTCTATAAAAAAAAAAGAGACTAACGTACCTGTTCTTATCTCTTGCTCCATCTTCATAGACACTCTGTACAGCCATCTCCAGCCTTGTACCCCCCCGTAAGGTAGCATGTCCCTAGAAGTAAAATAGGGAGGAAGCTATTACAAGTGGGTCCATGAATCGCTATCTTGCATACTTCGCTATCCAGTGTTTGAATGCATTTTGCACTCAGTTTCAACCTATCTTAGAAGTGGAAAGAGAACAAATTGGTCAGTCGCAAATTGAGACAGCAAAACCTGAAAGCACATATGGTGGATAGGTTGGCCATCCCTGAGTATGCTACCTATAGAAGGCACTAATGACAGAATTGACAATTTTCAAATTCTTTAGTACTGAACCTGTCGACCAAAGTGTACCAAGTTTTGTGAAAATGTGAATAAAATCTCCTCAGTTATGCAATCTAGACACATTACTTGACTTCCAACTGAACATGCACATTTTCAAAGATCTCAGGACCAACAGTGGACTGCACCCATCTTCATGAAAATATAACACCTTTAAAAGTTGCATAAATCAAGTGAATTAACACATTGGATGACCTCCGTGACCTGAATCCAATGTTTTGAAATTTTGGGACTAAAGGTGGACCATACCCATCAAGTTTCAAAGAAATTACACAAAACGTGGAGGGTGGGGACAAACGTTGGTCCCAAAAAACATGACGGTGGATTTCAAGTCACACTATAGTTGAATTCAAGCGATAATCTCTGTGATTTTTCTAACGTTGGTCGTATTCAAGACAAAACTCAGGTCAGTGGACTAGAGTTGGTCCTGATCCACAGGTAGGGCATTTCAAAGTCACGGGAGGTCAAATGTGAATTCCTCTAACGAGGTCCACAAGGCTGTTTTCTTGCGGGGATCTACACGTCGCGGTTTCCGGCCTGCCACATGTCTAGTTTATATTGACGTGCCATTGGACAAGGAAGTTCTATCAGTCAGGTAACAAAATATGAAGCCTGTCAACCCTGTGATACAACTGACGGACACACAACATCAAAGCTTGGTCTATCAAAGAATGAGCCGCAGAAAAAAGTAAGGGGAGTAAGGTCTGCATGTTGAAGCATAAGAAGCTTGCCTCCCTCCCTCTCCATTTCTCTCGGACCTGGGACCCCTTGTCCAGCTGCTGGCACTGCCCCTGTCCAAGGATCATGCATAGCTGAGCTACTGCCAGCAGAACAGGAGAATAGTCAGAAGTGATGGCAAGGTGGCTACCACCTCTTCATAATGACACAGTGCTGTTGAAGAATTCACTTATGAATTATGCCTTTTCTCGCTCCCTTCTCAGATCAATCATGTAGGATAATTGACTCCTTCAAGTTATACTGAGAGAGCAAAAATGGCTAAATGGTATTTCCGTACACCTACCTCCTCATCACTCCTGCATTGTTGATACTGGCACCCCTAGCTAAAAATTAGTGGCAACGGGACAACTCAAGTACAATTGAGGGGTGATGGTCACAACCACACACACACCTGTTTGTTTTTTAGAAATAGGTATATACTACTCATATATAAAAATACAATCAATTGATTGACAAATCAACTGGATAACTTTTTGTCTGTGTTTGCATCGGTGTTGTGGGGAGGTGTTGGGGAGTAATTTGCGATGTTTTCTTACCTAAGATGTTTCTTGAGGCAGTAGTCTGGTCTTGTTTCTATCGTTATCCCGATGCACTTGGTCTTGCTCCTTTCTGAGTACCTGCAGCAATTTCAAATAAATACATGTTATGACGGATCAAGTTTGCATTTCGCCATGTATTTTTTGGACACAGGGAAAAACATTAAAACAGACTGATAACAGCTTGGTAACCAGACGGCAGAGTTCTTTCCGCTAATTACCTGGCATTGGGCTGGTAGGGGTGAACAACAGAAAAGACATCTCTAATTGCTAAATGAGTAGCCTGCTCATCCTTGATATTATTGTTTTGAAAAAAATTCATCTTCCATCGTTGAAAACATTCAGTATAACTTGATCCCTATGATGGTGCAACAGTCCACCACGATATTCCTGTCATGATGGTATGCCTAAAAAACAGAAGATATTTGCTACAAATTCACAACTGTAAGAAGACAAATAACTGGGTCCCATTGGAGTGATTCAATATGCAACTTCCACCAGAGTTTAAAAAACATTGGTTCCAGGACTGGAAATGGGAATATAATATCGAGAGTTGAGAGAAATCACACTTTGTACCAGTTCAGGTAACGTGAGCACTTTTATTTGGAAGTTGACTAACATTGAATCCAATACAAATTAGTGGGACCCAAACTTCAAACTCACTTTACAGCCTCTTTGACGTTATTGCTGGTGTGCCCTGAGAGAGCATCGTGCAGATTTCTGATAAAATAGTCCCTGTAGTCCTCAGGAAGGGCCATGAACGTCCCGCCATCACGATAAACTCCACCTTGTCCACGCTGTGCCCAAGTTGCTTCAGCTGTATGAAAGAAAATCAGAGTGAGTTATTCATGAGTCCATTCGGTTTGGCTGACTAGCCACATCTGTGTCCTGATGTACGGCAATGAAAACTGAGTGAAGAGCTGTTGCTTTTATATCAAAGTTCACTCACTCTCTCATCTTTCACAGCCCTTTTAGCCCTTTACCCAGTTGTAGGGCACTAGTGAGTGGGAGCATTCACTTTCATTTTTCAGCTGTGGGCTGCTGGGGATGGGTGATAGTGTCAGCTGTATGCTTGCCGCTATGCCCCAATCACTAGCCTTCTGGTTCACTTGCCACATCCTGGCCCAGTATTGAGAATAACTACTGCTGAAGCTGCTGCGGCAAGTACACATTTGATCTGCTTTAAGTGGTACCTTCAAAACTCACTAAGGCAAACGTATAGAGTGTGGGTGTTCAGAATATTCATTACCTGAATTGATAATCCTCTTACCACTGTAAGTCGCAGGTGAGTTTCCATTGGTGAATTATTTCAATGAGTATAATCTGTTTCGTGAGTCTCAACATGGCATCAGAAAGAATTGTTCATGCTTGACCCACCTACTGGGAATTGATGGAAATGTTACTAGTTCCATTGACAGTGCTAAAGTTATTGTTAATATTTCCTTGACTCCCAGAAAAGCTTTTGACTAAGTTACTTTGAAGTGATGATGTTGCAATTGACCAAAGGGTCTTCCAAGAAACACAAAGTGATGCATGTCGGCTATCATAATGCCACATGTTCCAAAATTTGAATGGTAAAAAAAATCAATGTTTAAAATTCTGAAAAAGATCTTGGTGTGTATTTTGAATCTACATTGAAACCTTCCAAGCAGTGTGCAGAGACTGATTAAAAATTTAACTAGATTCTCGCTTTGATCATTTAATTTCAAGTGTTTTTTGAAAAGACAAATTGTTTGTTCAGGCTGTTTTGAGGCAGTTTTATAAGATATCACCTGTAGTATTCCCTGCAAGCATGGAATCCCTATTTCACGAAGATTCATCCCAAAGTATTTCTTTTTGCAGAGTGTGATAGGTCATTGGAATAGCCTCTCTGCAGACGCTGTTTGGTCTAAGATTGTTAATGCCTCCAAGAACAGTCTCTACTTGTTTTCAGAATTGTGGGAGAATTCTTGGAGTTCTGTTGTTATTGTTTTTTCTTGATGGTGTTCAGGGTCGTTCATGAAGACTCTTCCTTACCGTTTCCTACTAAACTAAAAGGACTGCAAAAAAAATTGATGGGTAGTGCAGTGTGAATGCACGGCAGGTCATGGCAGTGGCCTAGGTCCGAACGGAGGGATCATTTGAAGGGGTTTTCACATTATGGACCACTATATATGTGCATCCTTCATCCAGCACTAAAATTCTCAGTTCCTGGTGGCATGGCTCCAATTCTGCTTGAGTACTGGGCTCCCATCACCGCTGACCGTCGTAAACACCTGATTCTACTATTGAATATTAGTAAATTATTCACTAATTATTATTAATTCATACTCAGACTGTTATGAATATAGTTACCTGGTCCACTCTATGTCTGGTCTGTAGGTAGGGGTTATATCTCGCTCGGATGGCTCTCATCGATGTTGGCTGTAAAAGAGGGATTTGATTTAATTTCTACGGGTTCCGGGAGCCAATTAGGCTCCTCTAAGAACCAGGAAAAACCAGGGAGTCAAATGGCTTAGTGATTCCTTCACCTGTCAGATGACATATGACCTAACAGTGAAACAATAGGGTCTACTTATCAAGCAGAACAGTCATACCAAGTTTCATTTAGGATGTTGGCCTGATTAATTTAACCCAGTTTACAAGCTAAACTTAGCTTTGTAAAAAAAAAACAATCAGAATTGTCATTCTTCTTCCAACCAAATGCTATATTTCCCCTCAAAACAACACAGTGCATAGTCCCTGATCATAGAAAAGCTAATTCGAATGTAATAAGACCAAGCAATCTGGAAAATGATTACAAGCATGACCCTAGATAACATTTGAACTGACCTCGAAACAATGAGGCCTAAATGTTCTAGATACGGGAAGCATAAGTATAAGATCCATCCAGAACTTTTTATTATTCATCAAAATCAATTTTGATAACCAATACCTCATCACTGCCCCATGCATTGACATATCAGACCCCAAATAATTATCACAACCCAAAACCCCGAATAAATATGTAAACCGTATTTCACATTCCCCTAAGCGCCCATCTCCCGTAAGCGCCCACCCAACTTTTTTGGCAAACTTGTAAATATAAAGTCGATATGCACGGCCGGCAAGCCTGGAAATATTTTCTGTTTCCATGCCAGCAGTAGCACAGCATTATTGCTCGATTCATTGTAAGTGCATACAGCCATACACAAACAACGTGGTATTAAACCGAATCGCTCCATCGCTGCCATCGCCGCTCCGCGATAACAATATTGTGGCCTTGACTCGCGTAGACCTACGGTACTCAATTCCATGAATGAATGAATGGAGTGATGAACAATTTTACCGGATACAACGATTATAATCATTAGTTTCAGCAATGATTTAGCCCTTTCACATCACATTCCAGGCCGTGTCTTGCTTCGGTATCCTGCCATCGAGGCAATGTTAGGTGGCATGCAGTAGGTTCCGTACGCCTGTATTACCATAGGTCATTTGTAGTTTGAGCGTGTTAATTGTATAGCGCAGATGCATAGCATACAAACTAGTTTTGTTACGGCTGAACGAAACGATCGTTCTTGTGATTTTCCTCTATCGGGAAGGGCGGGTTGGGGAGAGGGGCGGATACACTGCTTGTGGAAATAGCAAGACATTGTCTGCTTCAACCTGTGCGGTGTTTTGGAAGTGTTGTTTACATACACAGTGCCACTCCTACATAACCCCCATCGAATACGAACAACGAATACAAAACAGCTGTAAAGTTATACTCCCGTAAAGCTCCCATCCTGGCACTTAACAAGCGCCCTGGGCGCTAGCCGCATGAATCGGTAATATTTCGAGTTCTAAACACGCAATGAAGGTACTATAATGTTTATATACCCCCCACCAAAATGAATTTAATATCCATTAAATCAGTGATTGTTTTCTGATCCCTATCTAATGTCTTCAACAGGCAAGACTGTATTTTGCATTGGAAAAAGGAAACAAATCCAAAACGTTATTATTATTAATTTAAAGAATAGGACATTCCCCACAATACTGTTTCCCTCCAAGGTCGTCTAATCCTTAAACTTAATCATTCTGGGCTCATCGTGTTCACAAGGTTTCCTTTGATTGATCTCGATCCCCTCATACTGACCTGACTGAAAAACATTAGGTTTACACAATCAGAAATAAGCGAAATATCAGAAATAAGCAGAACATATGCACTTCATCCATACCAGTCTCCGCACAAGTTTTTTCTTTTTTGTCACAAACTGAAATTAGGCCCTGGAAACACTTTTTCTCCAACTTTTCAATTAATCAGAAAGCGGAAGCACCACTGAGAACGCCTGTAGAAAAATAATATTTAAAGAAATGAGAACTGTTGATATTACTGTTCCACAGAGATATTACGTTAACTATAGAACATAAAATTGTAGTGTTATATCAGATGACATTCTGTGGTCGCCATTTTCCAGCACACCCCTCCCAGGAACAGGCATTTTATCAACGGGTAACAAACAGTAATTACACAATCATACCAGTGTCGGACGTGTCGAGTACTCAAAGTCTGAATCAGGCCCACCTGGACAGTAAACACATATGTTGCCAGTCATGTTGATATGAGGACAGCGATGAGGCTTGCACATCACCGCAACTACTGCAATCTGGGCACAATGAAACAGAAACACAGAATGAATACCAAATGATCTCTATATGTGAATCCCCCCCCCTCCCCCCTCTTAGTCCATTCTTACACAAGAAGATTACACACAGCTGCAGTCTTGACCAGCATCATCACAAATGGTGTTATTTCCCATACCAGGGCACATAACAAATTGGTATTGTCACTAAGAGGGGAGAGAGGTGTGGGGGGGGGGGAACAAGTGGGATGCCCAGCAGAGAGCAACTGCTTAGGAGTCTCCGCGGACTGGCTCGCCGTGTGGGCATGAGGAAACAACCTGGTCACTCTAAAAAACGCTGCTTCTGACTGGGATGCCTTCTTCCGCCTCCGGGTAAACAAAGCCTGGGTGTCAGCATAATATAGGGTTGAAAGCAAAAGATAAACAAAGGTATGATGGTTTTCAAGAAAAACATAGGGTAACCAAGAGTCCTCAAATGTTCAAATTTCCAAAACCTATAAGACACATTATATGTTCCTTGTAGGGATGGTCTGTTAACCTCAATTCTATTCCCGCAAGATATAACAACAGTGAGGAGCCACGAGAAAAAAATCCTTGTGGAACTCAACACAGGACCTTTCCAGCCCCATAATCACAACAAACATGCTTGTAGGACATATTTTATAGCAAATTTCATTCCATTTAGTTCCAGATTGTCCCTCGAACACCATGGAGTTTTTTGCTTGTATCGAAGATTAAATTCACATCACAACGGAACTGACTGGTTTATGAATCTGTGAACTATAAATAGGGCACCTCTGCCTGGCAAAATGTGAAGGACAATAGGGTGGCAACCCAGACTGCTGTGAAATTGCAAGATGTTGATGGTGTAGAAGTGGGGTGCAAGTACAATGGGAGTAAGTAAATAAGCGATATAGTTAGTAGAAAGATCAAGGAACATGTGAACATAGGTTTCCTACTATATTGAGATGTACTTGATTATAAACCTAAGGACTCACCCCACTTGCTGTTCGGACGGCTTCACTTTTAGCTTTGGTAACAGAGCCTGGCAGAGGAATGGAAACATAATTCAGTAAAGTCCACACAAGCAAACTAGAAGTATCAGGATAGGCTGAAATAGGCCAGCACACAGACCTTCACTCAACTTATATGAGACAAGTTTGAGAGATTGTAGGAAGTGAAAGTTCACTAATACTTGGAAATAGTCTCAGAGGCTGAAAGTGATTTTGTGATTTTCATTATTAGGCTAACAGCTTAGGCTATAAAATCTTATTGAACTGCTAAAAGTAGAGTCCACTAATCAGTGTAAGCTGACTATAACATCTTGTTGGAGACACAGAACATGAACTATAGCATGATAGTATATCAAGTCATTATCCTGAGGTCTTCTAAATGAAAACAAAACTAAGGACTAATGATAACATTCCAGATAATATGTTATATATATCTGGCAACGATTTTGGGGATTCACGCTAGTTGTAGCTCAAACCACACAAAAGCAGTTATTTCATTGCATATAAAATGGCCTTTGTGTGTCATACTAAAAATGACACCTAGAAGAGCACCTACTTGAACAACCCACACCCCATTCTTGACACCGCACCCGCCCATAAAGTACCATTGATCACTGGATGGCAATCACTCACAAATTATGATCTGATCTTACATCCAGTTATTCTGCAGAAGAAGAATTTGACTCTCAAGAACACCCTTTGGGTAAGGATTATACCCTTGCTGACCACCAATTCCGAACACACCACACCATATGCCACATCAATGTTACAGCTATGCTTTGAGGAAATGTACTGCTCTTTATGGAGGGAATGCATTCTGGTTTTTTTCCTCAACAATGGCCCATCATGCTCTTAACACAATAGCCTATTACGTCCATTCAATGACTCTGGTATGGATCATAGATGGGGAGGTTTCACCAGCCGAATTATACACTACACTGACCAAGTAGGAGGTAATCCAACCTAATCTGCAAACAGGTTGCAAATTTTGGCACGTTGTTACCTAATAGCTCAAGTGCCCTTCAATAACCTTTGACCATAATTCCCTGAACACCCCATAGGTAACACTAGTGCATGATAACCCTGATTATGATGATAATCCAACCTAATCAGTAGGAAAAGTATTTTGCAGATCTGGAAGGCGGACAGACTAACAAACAGATAGATAGATAGGCTGCAACGGGGGATACAAAAGCTCTACCAGCATAGCTGGTATGAACTAACAACAAAGCAGTTGATCACAAAATCATACATACTTTGGGGGAAATTTGAAATTTGAAATGATCAGGCTGTTCATATGCAAAAGGTTGAATATATATGCACAGCTGGTTTTTCATTGTTGTACAGTGACTGGACTTGATAGCAACCTAATTCATGTACACAGAAATGGATGTGTACAAATTTCCTTAAACTTAATGATGCTAAGACAGAAGTATTGGCTTTACACAGTAAGTCGATTGATGGCAATGAACTTAGAAATCTGTCTTTGAAAATAGGTGGTGAGGTTATACAGGCTTCTTCTCATGTTAGAAATCTTGGGGTTCATATGGATTCTCATGTTGCGATGGATTGGAGCAGGTTAGTACTATGTAAATCGCTTGGTATCACATTAGGCGAGTGGGGCAACTACGTAAATATCTGGATGCGCCTGTAGTAGAGATGCTGATTCACGCTGTATATCTAGCCGTTTGGATTATGCTAATTCCCTACTTTACAGTTAGCCTGCCTATCCAATAAACAGGTTACAAAGAATTCAGAATTCAGCTGCTCGAATCGTCCGTAGGGCAGGGAAATTCACGCCAGTGACACCTATTCTCCGTGAAGTTGCACTGGCTGACTGCACATCAGCGTATAATTTATAAGATACTTGTTCTAGTTTTCCGGGCTCTCAAAACTGGTCGCCCCAGCTACTTGACTAGCATGTTGTTTGCAAAGCAGAACAAACAGGCCACTCGCACGCAATACAAATTCCAACTACAAGTACCCATATCTCGAACTAGGACGTTTCGGGACAGGAGTTTCCAGTGTTATGCACCTCGGCTTTGGAACTCGCTCCCCACTGATCTCAGATCATTGGATTCCCTTGATCGATTCAGGGGTTGTCTAAAGACTTTTCTTTTTTCTCAGTAAGGTACCTTTGCTTCTATCTATGTTTCTTATTATTTGATTGGTTGTTTTACGTCACCTGTAAAGCGCATTGAGCAGCTACTGGTTGGGTATTGCGCTATATAAATTTAATTATTATTATTATTATTATTATTATTACTCACGGCTTTCAGAAGATCTTCAAAAGTTTATATGGAAAAAAATAATTGTTCATCTAGCATGCTGTATGGGAATTTCCACCATGTTCATGTACATTCATGTACATGAGGATACATGTTCCCCTTGTTTTTAGGATGTCCTGACGTTTCATCACAGCAGCGGATATTACCACAGTGGGGTTGAGTTATCATGTAATTAGCCAGAATTAGCCAATTTAAAATTCTCCCATATTTATCCTCAAACCACACCAAAAAACACTAAAACAACCACAACACAATATGGAGGCAGTAAACTAATTCCAAGATCGACGCAGGCATTCTTGACTTTGTCATCTCTTGACCCTTAAGCTGACCCCAATAATAGGCATTGTGTACTCATTATGGGGAACCCACATACCTAGTATGGTCTTCATCTATCAGGTGTGTGTCAAGTTATTGTGGTAACGAGTTCGACTCACATCACACATACATACACTGATATGACTGCATAGATTCCTCAGACTTTGTCAAGGAATAAGAAATGTGAGGTTACATTTCCTCATAGATCTTCAACTACAGAGTATAGTAGAATAAGAGGCTGACCTTTCTGTAGGCAGGGGGTACTGCAGCAAGCATGATTGCCACCAATCGAGGCTGGTTGGAAAGACCATGCTTCTTTGCCGCCAATGACTTGATTCTGAGTTGAAATAAAATTAGTCATAATTGAAATACAATATATTATAGTCAGCTCGAAGCTCAACAACACTCATGATTGGCTCTCATAATTACGCAGTTTTTTCCAATAACTAGATTGTGCACACAGAGTTCTTTGAAGCCCCTGGAGGAAACCATCTACCATGAGGATAAAAATGTTTAATGCTTCGCAGGTGAGCAAAGAGAAATGAGTGAACATTGTGCAATGTCAGTACGATAGTCCTGCAACAGATTCTACGAGTCCTGCAACAGATTCTACGAGTCCTGCAACAGATTCTACGAGTCCTGCAACAGATTCTACAAGTCCTGCAACAGATTCTACGAGTCCTGCAACAAATTCTAGGAGTCCTGCAACAGATTCTACGAGTCCTGCACAGATTCTACAAGTCCTGCAACAGATTCTTCCTAAGATGTAGAGATTCCAGCAGCCTTCGAGTTATTTGACCTAAATTACCCTGGAGTTGTCACAGGGATTGGGGGCCTCCACACTAAGTGCCTGACGACTCTGCAAAGTCACAGAAGTGGGTTTCACAGCAAAAGGCTGCTAGCAGACAGTACATATCTACAATATGCACATGAGTGATCAAGTCTCTTTAAATTACGCTGAAGTTATCGCAAGAGTGGCTCCACAGCAAAGGCTGCCGGCAGACTCTGCACAGTATGCTGTTACAGGAGTAGTTGCACAGCAAACGCTGCCTGCAGACCCTGCACGGTACATGCTGTCAAAAGTTGCTGGCATGCTCTGGCACAGTAATGCTGTCCAGATTGTTGCACATGCAAGGCTGCTGCAGATAGACATACACTTACAAACATGCACATAAGTGATCACTAAGTCTCGTTCCTGAACTTAGTTTAGGTGAGACAAAATCAAAAGGCAGACTGTTGTCAGACCCTCATGCCAAGATGACCACTAATTGACCTTTGAAGAGCAGGGTTGAGAATCCAAACAGGACTAGAAAACTAATATTTTGTGTTTTAAATCTGCCCCAAAAGGCAAAATAAGCATCTAGAATTAGTGCTATCTGAAAAGGATCTGAAAAGGATCTTCCAGGGTGAACATATTAACTTGCCTTTTTGTGTATAAGGGAAGAAGAATCGAGCACCAATGGTGCAGAAGCTCAAACCACACGAATGAACCAAGACAAATTTCGAATTATGTGTTAAATGTTCGGGACCATGAGGCCAAGAAGGCGGTTTCAAACAATAGCACATTGTGCCCCTGTAACAACCTTCGACCTTGATCTTCATATGGCCAAATATGTCCAGCAGTCAATAAACATTGCTACTCAGTTTGGTCAACAGAACCAATCCAAATAAATAAAGAGAGAGAAAAACAATTTTACACAGTGGCCTATTGTGCCCCTTTTGACCTTGACCTTCACATAGTGGGGTCAGTTGAATATGCAAAATAAGTTTACTGTACCTGTTCAAGTTAACATCCTTGCCTTGTTCATGAGATTGCCACTAGTGCCAATAATACGGACACTGTCATGACCATCAGCTCTGCATGAGAGAGCGAGAGCCCTGTAAGAGAAGAGGAACAAAGATTAGCTCAAAGCTTTGGACGTAGGCAAGACAAATTTCTCCACTACACCTCTTTGCCCACAGAAAATAAATGCAAACATTTAGCGACGAACAATACCGTATGTGTTTTCTCCTCTCTTTTATGACACTACACAGAATTGGAAATCGACCCATCTGCCCCCCAAATAATATGGTATATTAGTGTATATAGGCGAATATTTCCCCAAATCATTCAGCATGTACATCAGTTGTGTATCATGGCAAAGAATATCCATAAATGTTGCCTCCCAAATTCGCTCGACAAAAATGGCTGAAGTGATATTAAATCATGGATGAGTTTACTTTGAGTCAGTTCATATTACTTTAGTTCTAATTCTAGGCCACCGTACCTGTCTTCTTGCTGTTTCGCCCCATGATGTTCGGCCCCTGAATGAAAGCAAAATCTGCAGGAGAAGTCCCAGCCACTCAGGAAATTTTATCTGAAAGGAAAATTTGAGATTCAGAATGAGGAGCACATCCTTAATGCAAGTAATGAATTGAACAGTAACTTTGTACTACAATACTTTACTCAAATGTGTTCTAGGGTAATTCAAGCAGAAAGTAAATTATGTACACAAGGCACACATGTTGAGTTTGGTATGACATCACATAAACTGTTGTTTTGGGTTGATGTTGTTGCACTTGGAGGCTCTTCTCTGTCCTATTTCTACATGGAGTTTCTAGATAAATGGAATCCCTAATTGCTATGAAGACAAGAGCAGGAGGTAATTATTGATGAAATAATGAACTTTCCATGATCGTTATATTGATGCTGTGCCAGTTAATAACTACCTATTCCATCACTGCTCTAGCAGGCAATATCTATTGATGCCACACAGTAATATTAAGAGCCTAGCCTTGCTTGATGAGATGGCCCACAACAATAGATACTGTAGGGCAACACCATCTTGAACAAGTATATAAACCTGACATCACAGGTGTCAAAGAACTTTGCACTACGTATTATTGCTCTGTTATTACTAACAGCCAATATGTCCGGCGGGAACAAAGGGGGACAAAAAAACGAGATAGGACAAAAAAACGAGATAGGACAAAAAAACGAGATAGGGAACACAGGGAAAAGGAGGAAAAGGAGATTAATGCCATGGTTACTATACTGATCATCTGAACAAATGGAACGAACAAGCGAACAGACGAGAGAAATGCTACGCTTCCTCCTCAGCTAAAAACAAATATATATATAAATGGATATGAAATACAGCTTTGTGATTCTGAATTTCTATCATACAGACATAGTACATATAATTTATTTCATGGGTTGAATACTTTTATGTTGTTTGATTCATATAATTATCATCTGGGAATGTTTATGTACAAATTCCCTCATGGTGACGACCCTTTTATAACTTCATCAAAATTACATACACTTTTATGAATATTACTCCTGTTTCCGACATGCTCCAAGAAATCCATATTATACTGGAAGACGCCGGGACCTCCCCACATTCCTACCACTGGTGTCCACTTCTGAATAGTGATACAAAAGAAGCTTCAACTTATTAAAATATGATTCAAGAGGAATTAATACTTTCAAGAGGAAACTGAAACGTCTTATTTCATACAATCATATGCCAGCCGCATAGGAAACTATTCATGCTCCCCCCTCTTTACACTAAGACCCCCCCCTCCTCTATTGTCACTATCCTTTTCTTGTACATCGCTTATTGATTGAAAGTCTATTTGATGATATACAGTATATGTTCACTCGTATTCCAGCAGGTCTCAGGGACTGGACTTGAAAAGTCTTTCTGGTCCCTTTACTTTCTTTGTTATTCATTTACAATGACCAAAGTAGGTGCTAGATCCTTGTTCTATCAGAACAGAGATAGAAATACACTTGAAACATGAATATCAAAAGTCCATGGAAGTAAAAAAAACTTTTTTAGATTGCATCGGATTGCTGTGAAGCTTCAAAATTATGGATATTGGCTTCGAGTTTACAAGAACCTGTGATTCAGAGGTTACAGTTAATAATGCTTACATGACAATTATTGACCTTAGAAGCAGAAATAGCAGTAAGTTTACTATTTGCTCCATTCTGTGATCATTCACAACACTTAACTGGTGTGGTGAATCTGTGTCACTATACGAAGGACTAACCCATATTGGCACTTTGCACTCCCACCCCCCGTCCATTGAACATCTGGCATCTTTTACAGTAGTCCGGCTGGCAACCCTATCGTCCTTCTTATTTGATGAAATTCTTAGCCAAGATGCTCATTAACTTAAACGTTCAACTGGCAGCATAACAGACGATAGGGTTGCCAGCCACCCCCCCGGACTACTGTGAAAATTGCCTAATGTTCAATGGCGCGGGGTGGGGTGCAAGGTTGTTGCAATATTGGGTAATTGAGTAATTGAAATAGATTACTACAGTAATAGAAATGGTGATTTGGGTCACCTGTATGCCACTTTATATTCTGTTTTCATAAACTGGGCCATTTGACTGAGTATTCTGTTGTTTTGATGTTTGTCAAGTAGATCGAGTACAGTAGCCAATAATTCATTATATATACTGGTACATGCATACGAAAATTTGAGCCATATATCATTGCTACAGTATTAAAGAATGAATCACTGCAGGTCTATGTTCCACAAACTGTTTCAGAGGTTAAAAATTCTGTTTAATAACAACATAAAATATGGACATGATAAAAACATTACTCATCTTGCATTGAACCTCATTCTATATTCCAAAGTACTCCTTGTCATATTATGTATTCACTGGTAGTATTGAGAAGTGAATTACAGCACCCTAGTTAATAAGTGTATTGATCTTCGAGGAAAACCAGTTCACACGGACATGGTGAGTGACGGGTTTACCGGTTTCCTCATGCTTTTCAGTGGTTCAGGCGCTCTCATTGGATTTGCCCTCACCTGACCCCTCTGTAATGAGAGCAGTTGCGGGACACAAACCGTTACTTGTCAGTGTGCAACGAGTATCCGTCCTGGTCAGGTTGCAACATCCGTACTAGTGTACCCTACGGAGCTATTACGGTGGCGATCACCGGATTGAAACAACCCATCATCCTGTCTCTTACTCAGGCTACAGACAACTGTCCCATCTGCAGCAGTCCACCTCATCAGTCTACGCTGGAGATGAGCCCCTACATTCTTCAAACTACACTACTACTACTACGTCGAGGATCTCTTCTGTGTCAGCTACTACACTTGCCGTGCTAGAGGTTGAGTCCTCTCAATCCGAGTCCGAGTCATCATACCAAGTCTGGAGTCTTGGGCTTTCCGAGTCCTTATACAAATTTGACCTGTAGTTAGTATAAATTAACAAATGAAGGCATAACTTAAAAACCCACTGATTGCTGCTTCAGGCCCAATGTTGTAGATTGCAGTGGCTAATACATTAAGAATTACGTACTGTACTTAACATACGAAGAACTTTTAAAATAGAGAAACTGGGCTTGGTTATACCTATAACTGGTGCATTATATCAGGGTCCGGGCCCTACTGATTTTACCTGATAGATGTTAAAGGGCGATAAGACGATGCTAGGAAATATTTTAGTTCAGGAAATCCGCCAGTGTCAGGAAAGTGTTACTGAGTAAATATTACGCAGGACGAAGGGCAAAAGCAATTGCACCCCTAATGAATCCTAGGCGAATTACATCCCTGCCCGTAACATCCCCAACAGGCCTCGAATTAACCGACGGCACGACGGCAATAGCCGCGGGCCCTGCCAATTTGTTGTGAGGCCTCACATTTCAAGCTTCATCGGCGGCAGTGACTGCCGTGCCTAATTGCTCATTGGCCATCGGTGCCCTCCCCCTCTCAAAACAGCGATAATACCCTACAGCAACTTCTGAAAGTTTCCCTTGCATCATCAGGAACCTCATTACATGTAAGAGTGCCATGAATTTCCGCATTTCATTTTACTCAATTCTGCTTGGATAGTTTTCAGTTCATTGTATGTTTGTGCACCATACATTGGTATATCCGTGTATGTCAATGGTACCGTACAATTGCGTAGTGAAAGTAACAAACTTGACTGACGTACGCAACCCGTGGAGATTATAAGTAACCGCAACCGTAAGTACAATTCATCACGTAGGCCTATCGAATCGCTCCGCATCGCACATTAATGGAGTATCCTTTCAACCATCATGTACTACATTTATGTCGTAGGAATGGTAAGTTGAATTCAATAGATAAGTGCATAAATTAACGAACCCAGGCCTGGCGAACCAGCGCTGCCCACACATTAATAATAATTAAAACGGCAGTACGAATGCACCGCGACGGACCACGAAAGTCTCATAATTGTACATTCACTTTGAGAAATTAATATTAGCTATATGCATTGCCGGGCTGCGCACAACAGGTTGTTGAAATGGTTCGAAACCGGTTTGCGGCAGAATGCAGGACAGCGCTAGCGAGGTGCGGCGGGTCGTATAGGTTGTGTGTGATTTGAAATTGAGGTGATACGGTTGTGAGTTTGTGTGCTCGGCGAGTTCCTTCGCAGCGACAAAAACTTTTCACATTCACATTTATAAATTGCAATATACAGTAGTCCTAATGTGCATGAAAGGAATTATACTTGCCAGAAATCTACATTTGTTTTTTCAGGGAAAATTAAAAAAACGATCTCATTTGAGTATCTAAGGAAATTCTACGAGGTTGAAAAATCATTTGTCAAAATAGAGCGGGTTGACCGACCGACAAGAATAAACTGGAGCTCGCTTTATAACGTTACGTAGTATGAAAAGAGAGTTACGGCGGTCCAAAAAATAACACATTTTGCAGTAATTTTCAAATTGCCTTATTGCCCTTGTCTTTTTTCAAGATTGCCTTGCTGCCCTCAAAAATTGTTCTAAATTGCCTTGGTGCCCTGCCATTTGGAAGGTAACCGACGCAATTTTTGCATTGCCCTCAGGAAAATTGCCGTGTTGCCCCTTCCAACGTTTAATTCGAGGCTGATACTCAATGATCTAGTCACATTTCTATTTTTACCATGTACGCAGCAAGGGGAGTACACACTGTGCTGCCAGTTACGACATGTACAATATAAAAATTATAAAAAGCAAATGGTAAGAAAAGTATCCAAGTAAGTATCCTATCCGAATACTGGCCACAGGTGAAATGAACGCTAGGCTATAAAGCTTCCCCAATACAGATCGCAATTCGACCAGATTTGCATATTTAAACGGTTTGTGTTATGTTCATGTTAGCTGATATCATTGTAACAAGAAAAATGCTGTGACGTTTCGTTGGTAGAGATCACATTATTTATTTGATGATTGATTCGTCTATCTGGCTTGGCTCCATTGACTACTGACACACAGTGCCCCTATGGAATGAGTTTTGCACGTTGTCAATAGTAGTAACATATGCACGAATGTATCTTAAGTAAAAAAACCACAAAACTCGTAATTTAGGAAATGTACATTATGGTAACATTATGACAATCATACAATTTCATGACACATTAGCCTTGTTCGCAAATAGCTCCCGCAATGCATTGTGGTCCAGGTCAAGGGGCAAAGAGCAATTATGGAAAGTCAAATAGGAATTTAAGCAAATGAAATTGTTCTTTCTGGCAAAAAAAAAGCCCCTTTTTAGTCAGATTGTCACCAAAAAGATGTAAAAAAATATCAGAGAAAACATACGTGAGCTAGAGAGGAACTTGCAGAGAGAATGCGAAGTAATGAAAATTTACAAGTTTTCTCCAATACATGATAACACAAAACTGCCCTCCGAAGTATCCCAGCATGCATCAAAACTATCCCCACAGTGCACATGCTATTTGGGAGAAGGTCTATGATTATGCAATCATCCTGCAATTTCCAATTTACCCATTCGCGTAACTGGTTTCAATTATGAACGTATCCAAACACGATCGTACTCGTCGTACGACAGGCTGGATGATCCAAAAACACACGAGTCATAGTCCATAAGCCATATCATTAGCTTGAACAAAAATTGCCGATTCATGAACAATATATGCCACTTATTACACTGAACTTGTTCTCTTCAATAAATCACTTCTATACTTCCGAAACGAACACATTTTTGGTCAAGTTGGTGCTGGACTCTGCCCCCAGTTTCTGCTGCAGCTGTTCGGATTCGTTGAAGATAGACAACCAAACCAACATGTCGGGTACCATTAACCACAAACTTGCCCCCTACTGACGCTCATGAGGTTTAGAAAATTCATGTCGGCTCAACAATTTTACCATTTTAGGCCAGGCCAGTGGACTTTCTTTGTTCCATACGCAAACTACACTCACTTATTTTGCATATATATATGGAAATACTTTTTAGAGGAATTTGAGTGGGGGGGGGGGGGGGGGCGGGGGATGCGTGTACGCAGAATTTCCGGTGGAAGGGGGGCACTACAAGTTGGCGCGAAGCTTTACTACTGATTTCTGGTTTCTACAACCCCCTTCTCCCAGATAGAGAACCGTTTTTATACGAACACTAGTCGGGTAAACGAAGTGTCTACTCAAGTGGAATGTCACTAAAAACAATATTGATTGATGCACTCTTACGGTACTGGCCTAGTTTATGGTTGAATCTAATGGGAGGATTGGGTACCTTCCTATACATCATGCTCACACATACATAAGCCAACGCGCCATACGAGTGACAAATCATTGTTTCCTTCCCTCAGCTCATACATAATATGCCCGACGTTAAAAAAATCATTATCAGTGATATAGAGGCATTGCATGTTAACACTTGTTCATCTTCAGGAACCATAGAAAGATAATGTTAATTCGTTTCATGTTCGCCGTACTAACTGAGTATTGAACTTAGTATTCTTCTCCATCAACATAAACGAACACATTCATATCAGGCTGAAATCACTGATGCACGTTTAATATGGCCTTATCTCTTCGCATTGACGAACTTCATCTATTCTAGAGAGTACTGTGGTTAGCCCCTCTTTTTCTTTGAACATTTCCTTCCTCCTCACAGGCACCTTGATGCACGATCAGAGGGGTCAATCCGCTTCGAAAAGTGGACGCAAGTTGGGACTGCAATTTACTATCCAAGCAGAGCGCCACCGAAGTTGGGCGCGTAGCGTACCGAGAAATGTCAGCTTTTTATAACTTCCCAGATCAAACCACGTGAAATGGCACTTGCGAGCTTCTTTGCAAGGCAACTGTTTGCAATATTTAAAGAATGTTGTCACTCTGCAGGATATAAGGATAATTATACCAAACAGCAATTTACGTCTCTTCATTTTTCTGTGGAAGAATAATGTCAGGAAGTGATTACAAACCAAACAATACAAAGAACCCACTGCAGTTTACATTTACGAAACAGTTAATCTAGGAACCCAACCCACTTCACCTTTTAGCCCTGGTCATTACTATCTGACCTGCAAAGGGACAAATTTTGAATGATTACGCACACCATTTGTTATAACGGACAACTTGCAGGCTGGATACAACAGGGGTTATATTGTGGAGAAAATGGAAAAGTGTATTTATAGGTCCAAACCCATTGCAATACAATGTTTCCTATGTGGAGTTCTGGTCCTCAAGTTTGGGCCCATTAGGCAGAGACATTGGGGTGAATCCCAATTGTGCATGACGTCAGACGCACACAATGATGCAACAACAGGAAATTAATGTTATGTATTGATTGTTTCTCTTTTTTTATAAGTCAACATTTAGCAGAAGTTCTGTTGTATTTCTTTCTCTCACCAAGTAACCTCAACACTACCAACCCACTATAGCATCCTCTTCCAGAGGATAAATGCTTTTCGAAGTGAAAGTAATGTTTGAATTCAATAGAAAACAAAGAATGTTTGCAGGCGTGTGCAAGTATGACATCAAATATTATTGCATGATGGGCTTGCATTTCGATCTTGCGGCAAAGACAAATGCCTCACCAATACCACAAACTGCAAATGACAATTACACTACGTAACGGGAAGAGTCTATGGAATACCGGTTGAACTGATGCATTCAGTTATTATCCAGCTTATTATCCAGTCTGTGTAAAATCATCCTGCAGTTGCCTTAATGTGGGGAGAGTATTTTTGCCGGGTATGCCTATCTCAATTAATGGAAGCCCATCCATCGCTTGGCCACGATCGTTGAGAAAGTTTGGGGAAAATGGAAAAAGTACGTTCGTACTTGAAGGTCGAATCCAGAGAGGAGCACGGGGGTAGTTTATAGGGTCACGGTAGTGTGCGGATCGTATTAGGGATCTTCCAGTTTTCCGGTTCCTCTTGATTTTCCCACCCCTAGCCTCACTTTTACTCTTCCTCTCTCTCTGCTTCTTCTCCTCCTCTCTTTTCTCTCCTCTCTTTTCTCTGTCCCTACTTCCCCATCTGCCCTCTCTCCGATTCCCCTCTTTCTCACCCTCTTTTCCCTTTTTCCTTCTCTTTCCCGGGCCCCCAGAGCCCTTCTCGACAGCGCGCTGGGGTTATGAAAAATAGGAAACTTCCAGTAGACCGTCGAAAACTTTGCATCAGGGTTGGATGTGTCTGAGGGGAGTTGAGTCAAACAGGCCCCATTGATTTATACTGTAAGGCACTCTACTTCGTTCTACTTCTATGCAATATTCGTCAAGCCTGTTGAGCAATGAATGAAGTGTGTGGTGTGGTGCCTCGATGAAATTGGGCAACCATGAGCACAAACTAAAACCCCAATTCGATGAGACTCCTCCTGAATTCACTCACATTTGAAGCTTCGATGACGAGTGTTGTGGGAGAGTGTCCCAATCACTCACACTTAGCGAGGGGAAAAGGAAAAAAACTGACTGTGGCACTTCAAAAGTTCAACTTCATGAAATATATTGTGTTGTTGTAAAATCACAATAGCATATGTTGAAAGATCCCAGAGGGACAAATCTTTAATTGTCTACAACAAACGTCATGCAATTTGTGCGAGAATTGACATCAGTCCCCCCGCATTCAGCCGTAACGAGCAGTATTCGAAACTTTCTTTTGTTCTTTATTTAAACCTTGTACAAATTTCATATTGAAATTTCTTCGCCGCAGGACCCACTCCGTTAACTTGAGTAACCGCGGTTGTAGCCAGGGATTTTTGCAGTGTAAATAATTTCGTGGGTGGCTGTGATCTACTATCACAAGCGGAGGAGCGCAGATTGGATGGCGCGTAGACAGGAATTTGGCATGAAAGCCCCGCAAATACCGGGAAGACAAAGGACTGAGTTACGGAGGCTGTTCATTCGGATATGTTCCCGACGGAAGTTTCCATCCAAATGAAATTTATCTCGGGATGAAAATTGATGGATTTTCAATTCTTGCCCTCCGAAGAGATTGTCCCTGGGTAGCACTCATTGGCTACCGCCCGAATATATATGGTTGACAGTATAGGAATAAACCACTGAGTGCGCCTTCATGACCTTCACGACGTTGAATTAGTTCCGCTATGAGCATTAATGTTTTTTTTTGTATAGTCGAGTCATCAGGTAATAGGCGGCCAGCACATTACCCCCGATCTTGGAAGCTTTGCTCGCAGTTGATGCCGAGAGAGTGCGCGAAGTGCGGGAAGCGCGTAAATTCAGGTGATGGTGGTTCAAAACCAGGTATTTGGGCACCAAATTTTCGGCGTTCAAGTTCTTTTTCCCTACACTAGTCAAGTTTATTCCACGCCATTCGTCAGTTCGTTGGTGACTTGATATTTTGTTCGAATTTCCAGTCTCTCTCTCATTTCCTGTAACAGATACTATCCTCTGTTTGTCCGCCCGCCTACCTAAATAACCATTCTTGATGTTCGTAACAATCAACCACAGAAGTGACGGTAACGTTGGAATCACTCTCGGAACAAACCCAACCCGAACCGCACTCAGCGCATGCATTCTGCAAACATGTACACCCCTGAACCAGTTTGAAAATCTGTGCGTCTTGGATTATATTAATATAACGAAAACGGGGCTGGTCTCTCTTTTGCGCAGTATTATTAAGAAACCAAACCACACTAGAGACAAGAACAGAAGCCTTTTAGCGCGCCTTTTTTTCAGAATACTGTTGAAGAATATGCCAATTCACGGCTCTTCGACTACTTCATGTGCACATCATGACTCCGTATTGTTAGAGGATTCAAAAGCTGACAAACCACTTATTTTCTAGTATTCTGGAATATGGCTTCTATGTATTTCAGATGCTAAATGATAAAATGGAATACACCACTAATCCGCACGAGAAGATAACCCTTGCCAGGCTTATTTGTGTGTTGGTGAAAATCACGGAATGTCCGCTGCTTCTTTGGTGCTGTAACATAAATTTTCCGATGAATTGGCGAACAGAAATTATAGGCGGACCAAATCAACGACGGAAGCTTTTTCTTCTTTCTTCTCTCGTTGGGGTACTGACCACGTTGCCGATTAGAGACCTCGGAGTCAGGGAAATGCTTTGTTATGCAGAGCCCTTGGACGTATTTCGCAAGCATCTACTCCCCTAGCGCTTCCTTAAATGGATCACTTGTCTTCAATAGTACGAGAAACGGCCCGGGTAGAGGGTTCCGCCTTCCGCCTGCAGTGCCTGAGGTCCCTGGTTCAAACCCTAGTGTCGTCACAGACACCCCTTTCGCTCTGCTACTTTCTCACGTAAAAACTGAAGTGGATGCACGAGTGAAGCTACACTCTCGTCAGTCGGATTGGGACGTTAAATGGCAATCCCGCGAACAGGAATTCTCATCTCTGCCTCGATACTCAGGGCACTCTTCGAAAAAGAGTAGACGAGATTCGCCGGTGTCCTTCACACCCAAAACTTGAGCCTCTAAATCACCAGATAAGGATGTCATTATTAGTCAGCTGGAAACCACCCTCCGGGGGAAGCATAACACGTGCAGAGGCGAATAAGTAAGTAAAAATAGTAACGAGGGAGCCTGGCAGAACATTCCAATCCTTGATCGTTTTAGGCAGGTATGAGAAGTTGTAGCATGTTGTACTCGTGGATACTATCTGATAGGCTCTAGAGTTGTTGCGCCGTGAGGGTCGACGACCGGCTGGGTGAGGTTACTGGTAGGAACGGAAAGGTGACCATTGACCGACCTATGAAATACCACAAGCCTGTTGATCTTACGCCTCTCAATGAGTGGCTCCCCATTGAAGAGTCTTGATCACATTAGCAACAGCACCGGGGGTTCAGGTTTTGAAATAGTAGGCAGAATCTATAGCTGCCCTACGCTGGACAGTCTCAAGATTGTTTATGAGAACTTGTGTATATGGGGTTTCCAGACACTGGGAGACTATTCTAGTAAGGGACGCACGGGAGCCGAATAGGCATAGGCTGTAACATCCTGAGGGCATTGGCTGAGATTTCTCATATAGGAACCCAGCAATGGGGTTAGCGTTTTGGTAATTGCGAAATATGTTCGCTCCAGGAAAGACCGTTCGAAAGCGTAACAACCAATAACACTCTGTTTCCTGCAAGATGAGTCACCCAATCTATAATTGAACATTCTAGGACTCCTAGCATGCGAAGATCGCATAACGTAACACTTGGCGGCATTAAAAGACACCTGCCACGTCCTCTGTGCCAACCCATCTATGTATCATGGTCCTCAGCTGCTGTTCACTACGGATCTCTCTATAACAATCGCAGTGGCGTAGCTAGCATAGGGCGGAGCCGGCGTACCCCCTCCCCTCTCGTTCGCCGGTACTGGATTACGCCCCCTGTAACTTCCGACTTCTGGCTAAGCCACTGAATCGTCCGCAAACAACCTAACATGAGAATTCACACTTTTGGGGAGATCATTCATATAGGCAAGGGAAAGGAGCGGACCAAAAGTGTTCCCCGTGGAACCCCAGATGCCACATTCACCCAGGCAGAACTATCACCCGCAATGACAACCCGTATGACCCGATTTGTAAGGAAATTACCGATACAGTTAAGGGTCTGGTTTTCATCGAAGGTCTTGCTAAAATCCATCACGGCTAAATTGACCTGTAATTTTTCATCATTCAACGAGGAAGGAGGTCTTAAACAGTAAGGATGAATTGTGATTCAGTTGAGTGTTGTGGACCCAAACACATGTTGTTTATCAGGCAATATCGAGTGAGCATCGAAATGTTGCATAATACTGGAGTCAATGATATGTTCCAGGACCTCCTAAATGCACTAGTAAGTGAAACAGACTGTAGTTTTTGCAAGTGCTCTATCACCTTTCTTATATATTGGCGAAATATTTTCTTGGAGCCAACCTTGAGGGAGAATCCAAAGTGATGGAGTGACCTCTGAAAATCGAAGTGAGAGGGGGAGCCAGTTCACTGGTCATAACTTTCAAATTACGAAGAGGTATACCATCTGGACCAGTTGTTTTATTGGGGCCAAGGTCCTCGAGCCGTTTGTTCAACCCCCAGGAAAATAGACTGATCTTCAACGGTGAAGACACTCCGAACTAGTCATGTGTAGGCGGTAGACCGCCCACGTGTACATCCCCGCTCTTGAGCCATCAGTGGGAAAAAGTATCCAAGACCCAATGAAGACCTCCATTTTGGTCAGGAACAAATTTACCCACACCAACCAAGTGTTGTTGTGATCCATGGAAGTTTGGGGAATCGCATAAATTCTGCAAATTTGACCTCCGATGACCTTGAAATGACTTCCACACTCTCGGGATCAATTGTAGTCCGTACCCACCAAGTTTCGTTCAAATCTGACTACTTGAAAATTTCGCGTAAATTATGCGAATTAGTGGCTCCCAGCTTTGCGGTGATGCCCACTTCACGAACTCTATCCGAGATTTCACCTAGTCCAACATGTTTCGTTCAGATCAATCGGATACAGCGTTAAAGGGTTATTGCGCTAACGCCTAAAGTTTCCGGCGGCGGCGGCGGAGCCTGGGACGACGGCGGCTGCTACACACCCACAACCATAATATCCCCGGACACTTCCAGTGTCGCGGAGATATATTATAAACCAGATTTTCGGCTTTGTTGGCGACCAGATTGGCTCCATCTCTCAAGTGGTGATACCTTTGGAATCAACCTTGAGGCGCATTATGAAGGACCAAAACCTTTTGGGCGTGTCAGTACAAATGGTTGAGACGTAATTAAGACACTCACGATAGGAGTAGGATTCCGTTCATCTTAAAAACGTTCATGGATTTCTGCAGTAGGTGATCTCTTATAGGTGTTAAAAGCGGAACGTTGTTTGAGCTTGTGAAAATGCCGGATCCTATTCGAAATCCAGAGGTGTGGGTACGTTTTTACGTACGTTTCTTACACCTAGACCTAGGAACAAAAAGATTGGACTTTCGACTAGACCTCAGTTCCCTTCTTGGGTTGCTTCTGTGCAGTATAACTCTGAGATAATCAGGGGCTTGTCCATTGAGACACTTCCAAACAATTGTGAGTATTTAAAAATGGATACGAGGGAAACGGGAGCCAATGCAACTTCTTCAGACACTGCAGAGAGCTGTCTGACCTATGTCTACTCAAAATCAGTTTGGCAGCCATATTCTGGACGCGCTGTAATCACTTAATATCCACAGTCGGTGAGACCATAATACATTGCGTTTGCAGTAATCGATATGAGATATAATAGGCCATGAACCACTTGCTTACACGCCTCAGTAGTGAGATTTCATAATATTTGCGATGCGATGATAAATATTCATTGCGGTCCTACATTTACCCTGTATAGGTAAGTTCAAAGACATTCTCATCTAATTGCACACCAAATATCTGATGATGTCGTCTTTTGCACCCATTTTTTCAAACGTGTTTCGTCCCATCCAGGATTTGACATGCCCTAGGAATTTCTCCATTTGAGCTTCCGTAGCTGACTCAACCTCTCGGTCAGACCCAGGGAAACTCTTCTTTATGGCGTGGTCATCAGCGTAGCTGTATAATCCAATGTCTCTTGGAATGCACTTCTGCATCGTAGATGCGTAGGCTGAGTACAGTGTTTGACCGCTACCTGCTTGGGGGTACTGAGAAACTCACGTCTTTAGGGGATGAATACTCGTCACGAATTCATGTATGTATGTATGTAATGTATGTATGTATGTATGTATGTATGTATGTATGTATGTATGGTATGTATGTATGTATGTATGTAGTATGTATGTATGTATGTCTGTATGTACCACTGAAAACCGGATCAGCGTACTTTGAAATTGTTTATCATTGAAATTTCTTGCCCATTTGAGGCATTCATTGATAAAACGTACGAGTCTAAGTTTCGAAAATATCAAACCGTTGAATAATCTTATTACGCTGGACACAAGGTATACTTGTACAACTATTGTCTTCGTCATTGGTAGCCTTGGGAGTGTCCACAAGCGCGTTGTCGCAGGCTAGCGTTTGCTGGGATTCAACAATACAAAAGGAATGCTTTGGACTTAAAATGCCAGCATTAGTGCTTCTATCGGGTCCAGTAAAGTGTGGAAAAAAACGGGCGAGGCTTTTTGGCCACACTATCAATGGCTGATATGCGAAGCTATGGATTTGCGTAGTCTTTGTAACTTCACTTTCAAACAAGCATTGTATTCCATTATATTGTATCCGCATGTATTGTATCACGTCAGTATTGTTCATTACAGTGGATAAAATGCAATAAACAAGGAAACTATGTATGTATGTATGGTATGTATGTATGTATGTCTGTATGTATGTATGTATGGTATGTATGTATGTATGTAGTATGTATGTATGTATGTTGTATGTATGTATGTATGATGTATGTATGTATGTCTCGTCCTATAGTGGCGTGTGTAATTTTCGTCAGAGGAATTCCGGAGATCATTCAGCTCCTTGTCCGTGCACTGTGTGAACGTGTCTAACTGTAAGTGTACCCAAGTAACCGTTAACACTATATATTAAAAACACATATTATCATGCAGTCGTTTGTTCTTCTTCCTTTTTCATATATCTATATATAAGGCCTACGTCTGTAAAACATTGCGAAAGTGCGTGCAAATAAGCCATGGAGTGCGTTAATTACTGCAAAAAGGGTACTCCATCTATCGATAACTCAAAACGAAATAAACGCAGTTATATTTCAAATATTGAAATATTCTAATGACTTTAGATTATGGTCAGCATGATTATCAGTCCACCTAAGGTACGAATTTAGGCTCGGTGTACATACGCAGGCTTTTTTAGTTATTTGAAACGCCATTGCTTGTGATGATCATGCTTTTATCGTCACATTTAACATGATTCCCTTAAATATTATTACATGGAGGCGCTTTATTGTACAACATTATTAACCAGTCCATTCTAACAGCATGTGTTGTATACTTATTATTTCAAGGAAAATTTCGATAAAAATCCAACGGTTATCACAGACAGTGTTCGCCATTTCAAGAGTACCAAGGATTGGAATGGAGTAATAACTATTACAGGTCTCATAAAATGTTCAATAATAACAAAGGAAGTCCATCCAAGGAACTTCTTGCCACCCTATGCAGAGTAACTCAATAAGAGTTGATACTTAGAGTAAATCAGTGTCTGTATGTCTGTAAAACGGATATCTTGACAAGTCAGCACCTCACCAATTAGACAAACCAGTCAACTGGTGAATATGACTCATTCACGTTTTTAGGACCGTAATATTGTGGAATATAAATACACAACCTGTACAAGTAGAGGACACATCCCGGATTGTGTAGGAAAAAAGAAAAATGTAATGCAACCGTTGCAGTGAGATGAGGTTTTACGCGTCAATTCGTAACCACCTAGCAGGCTGACATAGACGGTGCCTGTATCCCTCATCTTTCACGTGTAACTCGAAACAGCGAGTAATGACCTAACTACAAAGGCGTATACTATAGTTATCAGCCACCACCACTCCCCAGTCATAACAATACAAATGTATATACATGTCATGTACGGATACGTGTTGTTCAATGGATAAAGCGGTATTGTGAGACTTCTACTCCAGTTAAACAACAGTATAAAGCTTAATTTTGAGTCCAGACTGTTTATTACACGACATAAGTCGAAAGACTTCTCTTCATCTCTGCTATATTACCCCCAAATAAAAGAAACGAGTAACCTCTGTAGAGATACATACCGTATAACTTTATATTCCTAAGCAAATACGGTAACTAATTGATTGTTGAGATCAGCTGCCTGTAATTGCAAAAATAACGGATGACTAGAAATAGCCAGTCGACCAATCAGAGTGGAGTATTCGTAATAATGGATAGCTGTGAGGAATCCATTTTAGGTGGAGGCTACCAGCCTCTGCATCCTACAACGGATTGTCCAGCACTGCCAGCGCCTTTCATATGCGAAATAGCATTTGTCTGGAAATCCCAATTGAAAAAAAAACTCTTGTGAAGAAAAAAACTCTGTGAAATGTCCCATTATAGTAGAGTAGTATTAGACATGTTCATCAGGTGGCAAACATAAGTTGGGAATACATCTCTCCTCTGTTGAAGTAAAAACTGATTCCTGGGAGACGTTATCGAACACATCTCTTTCGTAGTTTGCTGTTGTTAACACACCCCACACACACGCACATACCCGCATACGCACGCACACACAAACACAAAACACACACACGAATTTCCCGTCTTAACGAAATAGGCATTACATTATAAGTCGGGAGTCGTCTCAAACCCCCTTCGAATAATCAACACTGCTATTTGCGTGACATCACGACGGAATTCATTCTAATATGCATCTGATTGTGCATCGATATATCATACTCTTTCCGATCATAATGGGTAAACAATATCGAACTGTTCTTTGGTCCCACACCTTTGTTATATTTGCTGATAAGCAAAATGGTCTCGTAACACCCGACGAATAATGGAGGGTCCGTTTGCCAACCAATCGTACCAGAGTTTATCAGAACGAATTTTGCATTACTATACCATAGCGACCGTATTCGAGAACCCGAACATATCGATCGTTGGGTTGAGGATCAAGTGAACGAATGATGCCTCAGATATGGTACGTTATTCCTTAATATTGTGAGACGAACCACCATCTTCATCTCACGGCGTAGCAAGCTATACTCTTCGCTGAATGTTATCGCAAGGCGGTGGCTTCCCCGACTTTCGGTGCAAGGGGAAGGGGGTACAGTGATATCACTGGGGGGGGGGGGATTTCGAGTAACTTTGTGATCGCCGCCCTGGGAGGGTGGGCAAAGAGGAGGATATATTAGTGTCAGTGCCGCACGCAATTGATGCTACATTTGATATGACGTTTGCAGTGAAATTTCAATTTTTGGAGTACTACATTCCTGGTACATATTTGCTATATAATTTGCGATGAAATTATTGCCAGCCTGAAGGCTATATATTATTTCGAGAAGAACAACCTATATGCAAATCCACATTTTGTCATACCCTATATTTAAACTTGTTCGGGAAGGGAAGTGCCACCCCCATTCTCTCACCTCTGGCAACGCCGGTGCTTGTAAGGCCAACTGAATATAGGCAACGTGGAGTCTGCTATTGGAAGTTACGAACTGACTATAGTAAATAATAGTGGAGTGAGTATGAAACTGGTTAATCATTTTCCTGATCAATTCCCCCTCCTCTCTACTGAGCTTCATAATAATTTGATTTGAAGATTTATCTGCTGTGTATGTATAATTAATCTACAACTACTGCAAAATTTGTCACCAGTATCTGCTTCAATATATGAAAGAGTACGCAGATAAAAAAGAAAATATGTACTGACGAAAATGAGACAACGTTAATCTGATACCCAATCAATCAAACGATCTGCCACGTCCACGTTTTTCTGCCTCGTCTCACACTCTGATCCATCAGATAGGTCAGGAGTAGATGTGGATAATTATGAACTGAAATGAGACAAGAAGTAGTAAATCAATACACTTTGTACACCTTTTATCGCGTTGTATCCGTCCTGTGGGGAAATTCTCAAAAGAAAATTGCTACCATGCCTATCCAACAAGTACTTCGCAATTAATACACCAATGATATTTTTTCCTCAAATGCGTGAAAAAGGAAAGTATGTCATAACTGCCGATGAATGAATGTACTAGACGACTGCCACGCTATGGGGTAGGTACTTTGTTATCATTAGTAGACCAACATTCAATTAACTGGCAGCAGAGTTGTCAGGAATTTGCTGTGAATTTCCAGGAGCGGCGAATCCGTTCACGAATGTGAGGGGGGGGGGCAAGGTGGTCTGCAATTTACTATCCAAGCGGAGCGCCACCATTGGTTGGCGCGTATCGTGAATTAGAAATTATGGGTTTTCATACCAAAAATGTTGAAGAACTGTTACTCTGCGGCATATACGCGGATAATTAGCAACACAGCATCTAAGGCCACCGTGAGAGAACATGTCAGCAAGTGATTACAAACCCACTGAGTACATATAACCCACTACAAGTTTACAGCTAACTTGAACAGCTGGAGCTATGAACCCAACCCACTGCATTCCAGCCATTATTATCTGACCGGTGAAGTGACAATATGTGAATGTACACAGCCGTTGTGAAATGTGGTTGGTGATTCTGTCGGGTATCAATACGGAGCGCCAAAATCGCTTGGCACGGATCGTTGAGAAAATTTGGAGAGAAATAGGTCACTCAGATTGCAAGAAACTGTTCTTTTGGTACTTCCATCCAGTGGCGTAGCCAGGATTTTTAAGTGGGGCCGCGCTGGGGAGTAGAGGTGGGGGGGGGGGAGGATTTCATGGGGTCGTCAAGCCACTTTTCAAGGGGGGAGCCAGATCGGTTGGCACGTGTATACACAGAAATTTTGGAAGGATAAGGCCTCCTAATTTACGGAGCTGATGCAGGGGCGTAGCCATAATTTCGTAGGGCGTTGGACATTGAAATAGTGGGATGGTATAATATCCGATTGAAATCACCCAAATCTAGTTGCCCATATCTCATTGACAGGGGCGTCGGAGCGTTCGAAAAGTGGGGGGACATATCGAACGCAAATGACCATCTACGCGGAGCGCCCCCACCGGTTGGCGCGGAGGCGTACAGAAAATTTCAGATTTCCATACCCTCCAGATCGACGGAAACGGCACTCGCCAGGCTCAATAGCACCCATCTACATTTGTGTTTTGAGTAAAAGGCAGACAAAAAAGTTGTCATTGTGCATACTAGATGATTTACCGATTATCACACATGGCGTTTTTTATTACCTTTTTTACTCTGGCTTTGTTTGCGTGGGATCCAGGGGTCTACCGAACGGTCTCTGGTGGGATCGAAGGGTGGGAGCAGAAGATTTGTACCCGAATTTTACAGTCTCAATCATTGGGACTACCGGCGCGCGCGAAGCGCGCGAAAAAAAATTGCATGTTCTCCGAGCATGTATCGAAAAGTCTGCAAAAAAAAAAAAAATCACTTTGCTTTTTCCTTCCCATATTTCCCATGAATTTTCGCCCAAATTTTTCATCTCAGAAAAATGGGGGGGGGGGGGGAGTCTGCCCCCAAGGTTTCTGAAATCAATCGAGTGAACAAAATGATTCGAAGCATTACATCGCATATTTAGCCTACAACGCCTGGAAGAAAAAACGCATTGCGCGCGAAACACTTGATGAATTAGGAACTTTTGGCTATTCGCTTGAAATTCGAACACTCGGTTGGAACATGGGTAATCCTCCACTTCGGCCCTAGTCGGGTCCAGACCTTTACCTGGGGTCCGCACCTGGAATTAGTGGACTTGAGACAATTTCTAACGCGATTATGGTTTGGTTAGACAAAATTGAATCCAGTTTAGACCAGTGATACACAATCGTGCATGTGCTTATTATTTTTTATCACGGTCCGGAAAAGTGGGGGGACAAACGATATTATATCCCCCCCACTTTTGAAAGTGGGGGGACATTTGCTATTGTGTCCCCCCGTCCCCCCCCTTTGACGCCCATTCCATTGAAGTTCATTTACAATCCCTATTAAGGAACCATATTCTCTCACATTCTGGGGGCATTCAATAAAATATGTTTGGCACTCGGTGAATAGTCCGGTTCAGGGGCAAAAGCCATTGGACCGGTACGTAATTTTGGTGGAATCTAAGCATCAAATATTCCTCAAAATTCGGGCTTGACCAAACTTTTAGGCAATTCGCATTGGTTAAGCAAGAATTATTAATGAAGACAAACTGAAAAGTAGGCTCTGCAGTTGCCTGAATTTAGACTAGAATGGCGCACTCAATTGATTCGGCGTGCTGCGAATTGTTATTTTCGTGTATAACCCTTATGTAAACACCGGTGGTTGATTAGGTTTGGAAGCGTGAGTATAATGGGTTTCAGATGGAGTCGGCTATAAAATAATTCAGAATATTGAAAACGTGATTAAGTAAACACAAGTAGGCCTAAATCATATGGGAGCAGGATCTTTCCCGTAAAAACAGGACACCAAGGTGGTGTAACTCGAATGCACAAATGAACCAGACAAACTTGAAATAATGTGTATATGTTCGAGATCATGATGTCAAGAAGGCAGTTTCAAACAATAGCCTATTGTGCAGATTTGTGCCCCTGGGAACACCTTTGACGTTGATCTTTCATATTGGCCAAAGATGTTCTGAGCAGTCAATGAACATTGCCACTCAGTTTGGTCAACATCCATCAAAGAATAACCAAATGAGGGAGAACGAGGCGTGGTGATCTGCACAAGTGTCTCGCTGGGAAATCAAGTGGTTTTTTCCATCAAATAAAAGCAATGACTAGCTAACTATGACATGTTTGGTTGAAGGATGTAGTTACTAGTTTTTAGCAATTCTGAGAGAAAATTTCCACCCACTAGAATGCCTATCGTAAAATTCGTTAATTAGTCCACCTAGTTCGCATATTTTTATGCAGAAATCTAGTCAGTTCATGAACCTGTAATCTTGAAAATATGCCAAACCACATCATTATAGCTCGTATATGTTCTTGGCGTATTGTTGCTAACGAGGGTAAACAATCAAATTTATGGAATAGGCAAATTACTTATTCATTATGGTGTTTGGTGCCCGAAATCTGATTAGATCACCTACCCATCTCGTGCTCACATAAAAATTTGTTGCGATTAATGTAATCAATCAGCCATAGCTGTAACCATACAGAGACATGCCCATTATTTCAGTGTGGCTGCTTCCCTGGTTCTGCTAAATTGCGCATGTGCTGAGGAAATGTGAGTTCTGTATGGGAATGGTTTCACAATAAGTTCTGGCAGTCGACTGTAAACAGTCACATGCAGCATGAATCCTTTTGCTTCTCCAGGTTCTGAGAAAGTGGTCGGAACCTGGGATTCACTGAGTGGTGGATGCATGGAGACGTACATGTCCGTCCTGGGAACAGGTTGGGATTACACCCCTGCCTTGATATCATCTGACCACTTCTTGAGTAGGTGAGTTATCGCTGGTGCTCATCCAAGATCAAATGGTCAGGATTCCTAGATGAGGCAATAGCAATAGGCTTAGAGGATGAACGATGCAGTGGTGGAGGCTGCACATTGGCAATAGGTGCAGCCATTTATGCAAGAGGTGACCGGAGCCAAGAGGCCACGAAAGCCATGCCCATCAGCTTTTGAGCAATGACATCTGAGCCCCAAAATAACCTTTTTTTCAATGCCAGCTCTGAGTGTGGAAAACACTAGCTAGTGTTGCAATACTTAATTTTTCCACAAATCATGGGTCTTCGGCTACTGTGCACAGATTGTTGATCCTGAGGTACCTCATACCAGGGGTGTCAGAGCGTTCCGAAAAGTTGGGGGGACACATCGAAGGCAAAGACCATCTTGCGGAGGCACAGTGGGGTGGCGCGGAGCGCTACTCCCAGAAAATTTCAGATTTTAATACCCTCAGAGCGACGGAAACGGCACTTGTGCCAGGCTCATAGCACCCATCTCTAGTGTGATTTGAGTAAAAGACAGACAAAAAGTTGTCATTGTGCATACTAAGATGATTTACCGAGTATCACACATGGTAATTTCTTCTTACCTTTTCTACTCTGGCTTTGTTTGCGTGGGATCAGGGGTCTACCGAACGGTCTATGGGGGATCGAGGGGAAAAGAAATAGGCGTACGGGACCACTCCAATTTGGGAGCAGAAAGCTTGTACCCGAATTTAAAGTTCCCCCCCTCCTCCAGTCACCGGAGCGCGAAGCGCGCGCGAAAAAAATGCAGTTTCCCGGCATTTTATAGAAAAAGACTGCCAAAAAATTCAGCATTTTTTAACTTTGCTATTTTCCTTCCCAATTCTACACGAATTTCGTCTGAGTTTTCATGTCAGAAAAATTGTGAGGGGGGGGGCCGTCTGCCCCAAGGCTTCGAAATTAATCGAGGGAACGAAAGGATTGGAAGCATTTAATTGCCAGATTTAACCTACAACGCCTGAAGAAAAACGCCAGTTGCGCGCGAAACACTTGAAAAATCTTGCACTTTTGGATATTCGATTTAATATTCGAGAGAACTCGGTTGAAAACATGGGTAATCCTTCCATTCGCCTAGTCGGGTCTAGATCTTCAACCTGGGGTCCGCACCTGGTATTAGTGGACTTCCAGAACAATTGTCCAACGCGATTATTGAATCGTTGGATGATACAAATCGGGAATGTGCCTAATTCTTTTTTATTACGGTCCAGAAAAGTGGGGGAGGGGGGGCTTAAAACGATATGATATCCCCCACTTTGAAGTGGTGGGACATGTCACCCCCGTCCCCACATTGTTGACGCCATGCTTCACACTATCCCCACTCCCTATCCCAGCTCAGGGCGATTGTTACCACGGTAATTGTTACCACGTATTTTTTCTATTGTACTTGATCGAACACTTTCAGAGGGGAGGTGTCTCATATTCCTCCGCGCATTAACCACACAAGCTATCATTATCACAATTGCACTCACTGCATTTTGTCTTCGGGGTTGGGGTTGGCAGGTTTTCTCGGGGAAAGGGTCAACTCATTTCCATATTGAGCATTGTTCTTATGAATCATCAACGTATAGCTGCCTCACACTTTGTGGCTTAAGGAATCAGTGGGATTGTTGGCAGTAGCTGAATTGCATTGCACTGTATATTTTTCAAACACATTCATTCCATTTTTCTAAGAGGGAGGGGTGGGAAGAACCCATGGTGGTAGGAGGATTTTTTCGGTTCGGCAGTTATCCTTCTTCTAATGCCATGAATTCCTTCAATAATTTTGGGAGGAGGTCGTCCCTTTCATATTCACACTCACAACGTTACCACCATTTCTATATAGGCCAAATCATCATATTAGGTGACATATCATGAGGGAAAACTCATACTCATATTGGGCATGTTCTATACAAATAATAATGCAGGGCGTGCCTTACACTTGCTAGGGAGGCAGTGGGGATTGTTGCTTTGCAATTGCAATTGCACTGTACTATTTTTCAAACACATTCATTCCATTTTTCTAAGAGGGAGGGGTGGGAAGAACCCATGGTGGTAGGAGGATTTTTTCGGTTCGGCAGTTATCCTTCTTCTAATGCCATGAATTCCTTCAATAATTTTGGGAGGAGGTCGTCCCTTTCATATTCACACTCACAACGTTACCACCATTTCTATATAGGCCAAATCATCATATTAGGTGACATATCATGAGGGAAAACTCATACTCATATTGGGCATGTTCTATACAAATAATAATGCAGGGCGTGCCTTACACTTGCTAGGGAGGCAGTGGGGATTGTTGGCTGTTGCTGAATTGCAAATGCACTTATATTTTTCAACCCTCATACTATTTTCCTAATTTATATAACTGATTGCAATTGCACTAACCGTTTCTGATTTCCACCTATTCTTTTTTCAAGGATGAGTGGATGTGCACATCATTCTAATTACTACCTATTCTCTCGGTGGTTTCTTACCCTTCCTTCCTTTTTCTATGGTTATTTTGTATTATACTAGAGGCTACTCTGGAATTGACTTTACTCAAAATTAATTTCTGAATTTAATAATTCTGGAGGCTACGCTACGGCACACTGCCTGTCCATTGCTCCACAACAACATTGCATTTACTGCCGCATCTGCAATACTACTGTCAAATCATTCTGACTTTGGGATGGAGGGGTGGAAGGTGTTTGGCAATTTTTTTTTCTTCTTATACTTTCATTTTATTTAGATAGTTGTAATATTCAAATTAGCATAATTCCACTAAAATCATCGTATTAGTGTCACATCTTGGCCAATTTTAGGGGGGGTGGGGGGATGATGGTGTTGCCTACTATCATTCATCTCCCATCCACTTGGTACATGCAGACCTGCATGTCCTGATTTAAAACCCCCGATTCTCTCGGCTGACTACTACCCTATAGATGTTGCAGTATGCAGCAGTATAGGGGGAGGAAACAAAGGGGGGTACTTACATGAATTTAGGATTTTTTTCAAACATTTTGTAATTTGGAAATCATTGACCGTAGGGGGGGGGTGTGAGGGTATTGGAAGACGGGATTTGCAGGCTGAATTTGCAGGCTGAATGGGGCAACCACCCTATATGGGGACATATAGAGTAATTGAAGGAACTTCTTGGAATTTGGAATCAAATTGGGGTGATTATCTCCATGCCAAACTCAGCAATGACCTATGCCTTGGCAATTGGGAACATTTTGGTGATTTAACATGGAGTGGGCCCTAGTTCCCGAACACCCCTGACGAAACACTTACCAAGGAGCATTACATGTAACTTTGAGAATTAATTGAACTGTGGACGGAGGAGCATTCAAGTATCAATATGTGAAATACCATGAAATTTCATGCAATGGGCCCTCGGACCAAGTGGGACCTTTGGATCGAAGATCCTGAACACCCCTTAGATTGACTGTTATACCATCATGGTACTGAATGTTCAGTACTGTGCCACAAAACTACTAAGAGGAAAAGCATTTTGCGAATTTGCATGATGTGCCCTCAGGCCACACCTGGCTTGGTCCCAACTTCCTGAGCACCCTGAACATATGGCTATTAGACCATCAATATGACTGAACATCAGCAACTGTGGACTAGAATTGTAGGAGATAATAGATTTCGTAGAATATCATATATTGGGCCCTAGGTGCCAACTGGGCCCTGGGCCCAAATTCCTGAACAAGCCCAATGACCCTCTACCCAAAAACCATTACTGTACTACTCCGGAAGAACATCATTGAACTTGTTGGGGAGAGATGCATTTCAAGTACCATTGTGTGGAATTTCATCAAATGTGGGACATTGGACCAAAAATTCCTGAACACCACCGAAAAAACGACTGTTTACCATAATATGACCGAACATCAGCATGTGGGCACCAAAATTTGTAGGAGAATTAGCGTTTTTGCAGTTTTCCCTTATTGTCCATTGTGTCCCCTTTAATGCTATTGACCTCGACTTTCAGGTTGTCAACGATGACCCATCATCAATAAACTTGGGACTGAGTTTTGGTCGAGATTAATCGAAGCACTAAACATTTTGTGGCCCAAAAAAAAGTTCGCAGACTGGTCGATAGATAGAATGACATTGGGCTCACACTAGTTCAACCAGCATAGCGTTTGAGCTAAAAAAAAGAAACAAAAACGGTCCTCGTATATTGTCCGCCGTACTCTACCAATCACCCTGTTACTGCAGCAGTATTCATGAACGTTTCCGGTCTTTCTGAGTCTGTTATTGGATACAACGATCGCTCACTATATTTTCATTAACAACCCTACTTACGGCATCAGAACACAAAGGTCGAGGCCTCTACTCACAAATCCCGGAATATTAACGATCCTATAGAGATCCTAAAGATCCTAAGCGAGCTCTATTGAGATGTTCTCGACCACAGGGTTCAATTTTCTGCTTTATCACCACCCAGTACAACTTTAACTACCAAGAAGTCAAATCAGACAAATTTAAAGTATCGATCAATTTTCCGCGTATTTTCCCAGGACTTGCAGCAGTTCACAAAGACGCATTGGATATAATGCCTCGGAAAATCTACAGCGAATTACAAACTACAGTAGCAGATCTACTGGACAAACCACGCTCCGTTGAAGACAATCAGTGGTGGTTCGACCCTATATTCCTTGGTTCACTGAAGAACTGTTCGAAAAGAAGAGGAATAAACGTGGACTCGAACATAAGTGGATATACAGTCAGCCACAAATCGATCTGGAAGAATATCGGGATGCCCTTACATGAGTGTACATAGTTTGTTCAAGAAGCTAAGTCAGAGTACTTGAACAATCGGATTTACGGGTATGGGAACATGACTTCCAGGAAGCTCTTCAATGTTATCAACAAATTATCTGGGAATCGTAATACATCACTATATAATTAACTTCTTTTGCGGTAAAATCGAAAAAAAAAATCGCCTTGAAATTGGATATTTGATCGTGGACTTGCGGGAGGTGACTGGCCCAGTTTTGACAGCCAATTAGTTTAATTAAATCACTTGACTGCCTGTATTTTTCTTCTTCTTCTTCACAACGCTGGAAAAACGTATTGTAATTCAACACATTTGGAGTGTCACTTTCAATAACGAGAATATTGAGGATCACTCGTCTCTCTTGACTTCCTATGTGATTCCTACTAGTTTTCCTACAACGTTTCGTCGTATTCAACGTCATTGAAAACTTTCATGCTTGTAGGTTTCACGATCGCCTTAAACACTTCCTTCAAGTTAGATGGGCAAACTATTCATCGGGTGAATTCAAAAAAGGATCTTGGTGTTTATTTTTATGTTTAATCTTTCTTCGACTTTCTAAGCAATGGTGCTGAAGCTTTGAAAAAAAGTAATTGGATCCTTGGCTTGATTATACACACTTTCCGTTTCGTTGATAAAATTTGTGTCGGCTGTTTTGAGCAGCTGTGAGCAGCTGTGAGTATTCTTCTGTTTCAAGTATGGATCCTTATTTAAATCGGAAACAAGCATGTTATTGAAACTTTCAGCGGAGCGCTACTAGATTGATTCACTGTCTCGAGTTTCACATTATAGGTGGATTTGATCCAGGTTTTTAAAATGTCCATGGATTCGAGATGGCGTTTCCTTTTAATATTTCTTGGAGTTTTCCAACAACCAATAGGGTTCATTGCCTCAGCTTTCGTGGTAAACGCTGTAGATTGGACATTGGGAAATATTTCATCTCGCAGAGAGTTATTAGGAGTGGAATAGCCTTCCTGAAATGTTGTTCTGTCTAAGATTGCATGTGAAGCGTTCAGAACTTCTTGATTTTATTTTTCAGAACTGTGGGCGAACTCAAGGCTTCATTCCGTTTGGGATTTGTGGCTTTGCAGGCTCTTCCATTCCTTTTCCAAATTCTGTTCCTCCTGACCCTTTTTCATTAAATTAAACTAATCCAATGGTACGTACGCTGTCAGCTGTGAATGATTCCTCGCAGCCACACGTGGATGCGAGCACAATTTTATGCAATAATGTTAACTGTTGAAATTTATTTACATTTTTTTTTCACAATTTTTCAATACAAATGTAAAGCAATGTCGATTTTCCTAGCCTTGCTGTCTAAATTAGTATTTCTATTAAAATATAGAATAACACATGATCAACACTTCTATTCACCTTCAACAACGATAATTCCATGCCTGGCCATACTCTGGTGAACTACTTCAGTTTGCATGCCTTGTGCAGAATGCAGATAGTTGAGACAGTTACTCGAATGCTCCAGAAAACATGATGGATAGCTTCCAAACAAATTGAAAATGATATTCCATTCACGTTTGAATAAGCCACTGCATGTGCCATTTCTGAGTAGCTGCTGTTTGTCTGTCTCTCACGAGTAGCCGGCTTGCGGATGTGTGCAATGTCGATGCATGAGAGGAAGCTAGCCTCAGAAGATGCGCAGTAAACAGAGATTGTTTCATTAAATTGATATTTCTTATTATTCATGTCACTTGTTCACTTGATTGTCCACTTATCGCTTAATGAGATTAAAACTCAAATATGAATTTGTCCACCAAAACTGTTTCAACATTGAGGATTGAACCATGAATGAAAATGTTTGCTCCAAATTATCCAGGGAATAATATACATATACGTTCCGGGAGGTTCCTCGTACTGTGCCAAGTGTAAATTGATCCGACAAGCTATAATAAAATATAGTGACCATCACACGTTCAGTCCGGGCCTGTAATCAGCGTTATATAACACCAGTATTTTTTATACGATCGAAACCCTCGCTGTGGGTAACACCAACCAACACCCTACAAAGCTCTTACCTCATCCAGAGTAAGTAACGCCATGTTCCCGTCGTTTATGGATCGAAGAAGTTTCCTGTTAAAGGAAGGTGATGTTATCTATTATACTTCTATCACTGGGGATTCAGCCTGGAATGTGCAAAAACGGTACCACACACGAGTAGAAAAGTAGGAAACTGGAAGAAAGCAGAGGACCAATTCACCATTATGGTGATGATAGTTATCAGCACGATAATCCAAAAAATTCTTGCATCAAATGCCTAGACACCTTCGAACTCAATCACCGTAATCTTCGTCTACCCCCCATCTTACAAAACTTATCAATCTTACTTACTTACCTTCCTATAACGCCTCGCGCTATGCTTCCCACCCGAAGATGCTTCGCTGATCGAGTAAATCCTTTGTAGGAAATGTGGAGGCTCCAGTTTTGGGTGTGGAAGGACACCGTCGAATCTCGCCTAATCAATCTTGGCCTAACCTATATACGGTAAGTAGGCCACATACGCCCAATGGAAATCTTCAACCTCTAAGTTCTTAGGTCCAAGAAGGGATTCACTTCAAGGTGTGCAGACGTCCTTTTTGAAAAGTTAACCCCTGCTTTGCTGGCAGTTCGAAAACTATGTATTGGTCTGCTCATGCGAATACCAGCCATCCCACGGTACTTAAGCCTAGACAATCTGTATAATTATAAGAATACCCGACCTTCAATACCCTCAGATAATTAGCAGCGTAATCTGTCAATTAAAATCTCTGGTTCAGGAGAATATTAACAGTAAATCCGGTGACGAGGACCCCTTTGTAACCTGCCCTGATCGGCGATCAATGATGACCGTCTCCTTCCATACACCAACACACATACATACATACATACATACATACATACATACATACATACATACATACATACATACATACATAGAAATAATATCGTCTGTGTGTTTGCATAATCATATATTAGCTTTAAAAATTCCACTTACTATACAAGAATTTGTATTTAACTGCGCAAGAAATGAACGAGTCAAAGCTGATAGTTCGGTCGCGGTCACAGTATCGGAGTGTTATGGCACGTATTACCCGCGGTTCCATCTCAAAAAACCTTAATGACCAAGACAGTGTGGGTTGGATTCGGCATGCACCCAGACATTCTAGTCAGAGGTGTGCGGGAGGGGCCTCCTCGATTTGACATTTCCCCCGCGGACGATAAAATTTAGAGTAAAAAATACACTTCGTGAGTGCTTAAAGCCGCTGTACACAGTCATTGAAATCTGGATCCCTGTCCAGCAATTTCCCAATGAGAGAATGGGCCGTCTTTGAGAAGTGTAATACATGATATAGAGTTGTGCTTATATACATAGTTTTCTGCATACCCATTGACTCTCCTTAATAATGAATAATAAAATAATAATAATAATAATAATTAATAATAATAAATAATAATAAATAATAATAATAATAATATAATAATAATCAAGAATAAGATAAGAATTAAAAATATGAATTAATCAGGCAATATTCTATAAATTACTTTTTGAGTTACTCTTTAACACGCGTAGGTTTGTTAGGGGAGAGATGTGCTGTGGAGGAGAATTCACAACCCTAGCAGCCCACTGTACTAAAACCCCTATCACCATAGCATTTTGTTACGACACGCCGGAAGGATAAGTTCAAATTTGCTGCAGATTTGAGGTTTAAGTTTGGGAGAAAAACACTCAGTTAACCATGTCAAAAAAGAAAAAAAAAACAGGGCTAGTCATGAAAAGTTTGTAGGTAGAATAAGTATTTTGTAATGCAAACGATTTTGTATTGCTGACCAGTGTAAATACGACGAGATGGGAATTATATTGTGTTGAAGTACACTAATAGAAGGACGTATGTCGAGTAGTTCAACGCTTTTAGAAGACCAAGGAGTGACGTGGTAGGGTTAGGAAATGTTACATCATCCAAGCCAATTAAAGAATCAACCGTTATGTACTCTCTGATACAACCAATATATTTTGTATTTTGAGTAATAACAACTTTTACAAACAAAATGCCAGCTGCATAGTCATGTGAGTTTGCTTTGCTGTAAAAAAAAAAATCCTGAGTTTCAACACATTCAAAGGTTCGACAGCACGTCGCCAAACTGCCAAAGCTAAGATACAAGGGGGAGGGAATCATCAAACAGGTCTTTCAATTCTACTTATTTTCGTTGCTATATCATTCTACTCTACCCCAACCACTCATTTCCTGTTTTTTTCTTCTTCCTTTTTCATGATTTAACCTCTCAGTATTCTTCCAAAGGCACCTCCCTCTGGCACGCCACTGTTTGACAAGAACATACCGTGTGAAAGGCCCCATACTGGTTTTCCAGGGACAAGCAAGAAAATGTTGTGATTATAATGACCTACAACATGTTGTAGGTTGTCAAGCGCGAATGTCTTTATTGTTCCGTTTCCTGTGGGAACGTCAGTTAAAGAGTTGCTGAGGCTATATCCCTAATTGATAGAAAGTTATGAGAATTTTGAGCGACCAATCAACACATCGAATACTTATTCTGAACATGGCCCACAGGGCAACAGTTATGAGTGTGTATGACAAAATTGGGAATAGGCAGAGCCATCCGATTGTTTGTATTTTTCACTGCTGCAATATTAATCCAATACTTGTCAGCAACTCTACGAAAAATGAACCAATCCGCTCTATTCTTGGATAATTTATTGTTCGAGACTTCCGGGTTAATTCGTCCATTTTTAACATATGACCCGGATATGTTCGAAAATAGCTCCGAATAATTGTTATGTATACCGGGCTATCGTGCGTATTCGCTATCTGTACTGCAACAACTTATAACATTTGAGAGTTGACATCGTCTGGGCAAGCTGAGCAACAGAAAAAGACACTGCAGTTGTTATGACGTTCACGACGATGGAATCTTATTGTGTGAATTATCCTAGATGACGTATTGTCGAGTAGTTCACACACACCACACACAATTGCGCGCACACTTACACACATGCCTCACACGAAAACCATGTTCCTTGGGTTTCGCACCACCAGTGGGCTTCAGACTCAATTGGTGGGGAGTTGCCTTGCACTTAAAACAAGAGGTCGGCAGTTCAAATCCGGGTGGAGCTTTCCTACTTGCTCTATATACATGTTAGCGATCGAATAATCTAATGAAATTATGAGAAACTATTCATCAGTGAATTGTCGTTCCAATATTTTGCGTTTGTTTGCTTACCGAAGCTCTATTGCATTGTAGAGTTCACGAACGTGCGAACGAACGATGATCAGCACAATTGTCTGAATACGTTCTGTGATGACAACAACCCTCATTGGGTTCTTTTTGGCATTTTACACAGGACCATCTCAACTGCCAAATCGTGATGTTTGGGTTTTACGTCACGATATCACCTAATGGAGGGATACAGGGATTTGATACGTCAATTCTCCCTCTCTTGGGAAACTGACAAACATGATTTATAGGCTAATCAGATTTGTGAATCCATGCAGTTTAAGTGAACTCTCTTGAACAACCCCTGCCAATATTCAGTACGCATTTATTGATGTTCCCAGAGGAAACAAAAGGACGGTGTCCAATCATGAAGATGGGCTATAGACAATCAGTTAATGCGAGTTTTATAATATATTTACAGGCACCCCATACATTGATAATTATTGTTAAAGAGTCATATTTTCTCCACAACAGCTAGTTTCGCGAAAAAAAACGTTGTCCGTTTGTATGACGGCACGACGAACATCGTCATACGATAAATTGTTGTTTATAAAGTATTGGTGATACATGACAAATATACCGTGTCTAAATAGGAGCGACAAAGCCAAAAAAAAAATCCTTTGACGTCTCACGAAACCCCGTCCCGGTCCTATGATTGTGTTGTTTGATCATAATGACGAAATACTGTAAGCTATATAGAAGTGCACTGATACTAGCCGATTCTTCTTTTCCTCGTGACGTCAGCAAAAGATGGCCCTATATAACGCCTTTACATTCACGTGGCATTCGAAAATTATTCGTTATCCTATTATTAAATGTTTGAATATGGTATATGTTTGCAAAATAAAATGTTCACCAGGAATTTTCATTAATATCATTTCGTGCCTTCCAGCGATAGTTCATATTTTAATGAAATTTTTAGTTTAGTTTGTATTAAAAAGGGATTCGGAAAGGACGAAATCCTCATGAAGACCCTGAAGCCACAATATCTCAAAAGAGAGAATAACCCAGATACCTAAAGAATTCGCCCACAATTCCTTGGAAAATAAATCAGACTGTTTTTTTTAACGTTTCACACTCTTAGACAGGACGAATCTTCAGGAAGGCTAGCCACTAATTTAATACTTCTCTATATGGATAGGATCAAGTCGTAAGGAAACGGGAAATGAAACAAACCTGGCCTGCGTTTTGAGTGACAAGCGAGGAGAAAATCTCCGAAATTCCTTTCTCCCACATTATAATCGACTTACCCTCCATTTGACTAGGTCTCCCCAGAGGTCGAAAATTCATCCATGCCCAGCTTGCCATTTCGCTCTGTCTGAAGTCGGATACAATTAAAGACGTACTTACGTGATAAATTCATTAATGGTGCTGTCCGTTGAAAGTCTCATTGGAAGAATTTGGCTTATGTGCACTGTGTCGGAATGATTCTTGTGGTTGGCTGAACTAACCCTAATCTCTGATCCTAATCCCCCACCTAACAAAGGATATCATAGCTACAATACAACATCACCAGCCAATCAGAACATCCTTCCTGGAGCAGTGCGCAGCAGCTGGGAGGACCGAGTGTTCTGAAAAAGTGTTTCGTCATTTCCTAAACATGATGTCGGTACTTGCGTGGATGTTTATTGGTTCACTATCAAATTCATTATGTTCGATTAGTGTTTAAATTGTTTGAATAAGTGGGCAAAGCTGAGGTGTATTTCAATAGTGTTGGCGCGAAATAATGCGGTGTTCAATTCCCAAACGTTGGTTTACGTATGGGAGTTTGTAGTGTACGAAAGTCGAAAGGCGCTACTATAGTTATTGATCCATGGATATCATTTTTTCTTACGACGAAAGATTCCTAGAGATGTTACAGAGTTGTCGATTTTTTTTACAGGAAAAGCAAGTGAATGATGGTCATATTGTCGTGCTCTGCATTTGCCAACGACGTTGGAAAACCGAGGGCCAAAGAAACAAGAAACAGTGAACGGTTCCTAAATCAATCGTTTGTATTCAGTGAAAACTCCATCATGATCGGCGCGTAGTGTTGAAGGTGGTGTTGTTTTGTCTTTTTCTGCACAAAAGAACATTACCATCCCAACTCGCAGGAACCACACTTTCCGAGCTCCAAAATTTGCAATCGAAAACCAATCCGTGAACTTTTATGGTTGTAATGTTTCATTAAGAGAGTTGCAAGGCCAGAAGGGGACGTAGCTATTGTCATATGATTGGGGGGGGGGGGAGAATTTAAAAAATCCAACGGCCTAGAATATTTTTCCAACTCACCCATCCCCTATACTGAAAGGTGCATTTTGGCGTGAATCTTTTTTGTCATTATGGGGGGGTTCCCTGTTTTATTGAAGAGGAGGGTTTTAAATTTTGGGAAAATGGATCAATCGAGACCGAGACCAGATATGGAGTTCAGTGAATTGAGTCGATTGAGGCCCACCTCATCTGAAAACGTTTTCGGGGGTGGAACGGGGACACCTCTATCCACTAATGGAAGGATGGCGACTCGGACATCAAAGTGGAGTAAGTACCACAAGTAACACAACGCATATAATTACTCTACCAAGTGCTCTAACGATCATTTATAGTGCATTCGCTGGCCTAGTAGCGCTTCCTATTTGGGAAGTTGGGGGGGGTAGTGGCGGCTGGGCGCCGCAAGCCAACGACTGACACACAGCACTGCAGCGTGCCGAAACTTGAGTAACCACTCACTATTTCAGAAATAATTTCGAATTTTTCACAGCCCTAGATGCGGATTGTTTTTCTCTGCCAAATCGAATCGAGGGCCGCAAATAAGATTTAGTAAATTTAGATCTCACTTTTCAGAGGACCGCCGATCCCCTCTCCCACTCTAGAGAATTGGATTTCAGGTGGCCTTAGGTGCATTTGATGCATTATGACCAACTCCTAAACATGCACTTTCGTTCCTGATAATTTTGCATTTCCGTTCTTCGATGCGACTTGCTACTCAGGGGTGTTTTTTCTGCAAAATTTCACCTAGCTCCATGGGCAGTAGGTAGCACTTTTACTGGGTTGGTGTTGTCATTCTGACAGCGGACCGCAAACATAGTCATTACGGGACCATTCCAGTTTAGAGGGCATTCTATCATAAATTGGGCAAGTCAGCCATACTTTCATGGCTGGGGGAACAAGGGAGGCAGAGACATCTTAGTAGGCGCGCGAAACATCTAAGGGAGCGCCATCATTGGTTGGAGCGAGCGCCCATAAATTTTCGGTTGCGCAGCCCCGAGATGGCCGTAAATGAACTCTCCCAGGCATTTTGGGCTGCATATACCGAGCTTCAAACATGGCCTTTTGTAATCTCTAATCATAACATAAACACAATTGATTGTCATACAGTACCGACAGCCAATCACCGCAGTCGTTTTTATTTAATGGAGGAAGAAGCAAACATTTTTGCACTTTATCTGGATATCGATAAAAAAACTTATATCGCAATTCTTTGTTGTAATTGTATTTCACCGTTTTTACATGAATAAGAAATATTCTTTTGGTTGAGTTGGAAAACTCACAAAGTTGACTGGGCCTCGGACCTCAGTCGTAAATTATCATCTGACGATCTGTCAGAAATTCCAACTGGATATTCGAAAATTCCAACTGCAAGGTCGCTCTGACCATTCCTTTGGGGGTGAGACACCCCAACCCCCCGCTCGCGACGTCCCTGAATCCAGTGATCTTCCAGCGCAATGTTTCAATTGCTAATAATTATGAATTTTGTGTTAAATTTTTCAGCATTGGGGAATGGATTCGTTTTGAAAGTGATGATGGAATAGCACTTCATTTTTTTTTTCTAGAACATTCACATTCACAGCTTTGCTCAACGGCAGTATTTATATGTTCTCTTTTTCTCGGTTTGTGGTGGGAACCGGTCAATTATTCAAACCTTGCTTCCCGGCTACAGCTGAATAAACTTAACTGTTTTACCAGCAATTGTGAACCGCGTTTAAATACTACACAGGTGCAAGCATGTCCGCGTTAAATTGCTCGCGTGTTATGAACACTGACCTCTAGGGCATTGGTTCCCAACCAGGAGGAAAATTCCCCCTGGGGGGGGGGGGGGATTTCAATATTTAGGAAGGGGGGGCGATTGTATCCGTCCAGTTTAAAAGTTTTTTCAAGACATTCAAGATGTGCACACTTCTGTTCATGAATCCAATGGGGGAGGGCGGGGTGTTTTTGTGCGGCAGATTGTACTGTCATATTTTTGCATACAGTCTGGTATTCCTGTTGATGGTATCAGTTTTGCGACTACAGTGGGGGGACAGCTAGTTAATGCAGAGGCCAGGGGGAATGGATGAAAAGGTTTTGAACACTGCTTTATGTGTGAACTTGGGTTACAGTTTAGTTCTGCTCAAGCCTAATTCCGTGTGTCATAATAGCTAGATGCAGTGGCGTAGCCAGGATTTACCCCATAGGGGGCGCTGGGGGTGCTGAAAAAATTCTGGGGGGCGCCATGTGACGTCTTAGCGGAGCGCCACCATTGGTTGGCGCGGAGTGTACAAGGAAATTTTGGAAAATGAGGCCCCCTAGATGGCAGGAAATGGCACTTCCTGAGTGACCTATTTTAAGGGTTTCACATCCGTGCATAGCCAACCTTTTTGTAGAGGCGTTTGACATCAAAAGGCGGGCTTGTCAGTTAATGAGAATACAATTTCCCAAATCTCAACAGTTGCCTAAATTTTGGTTTTGCAAGTCATGTACACTAAAGCCTACTGATCACAAACTAGCTTGCGCGCGAGCGCGCAATTTTGTCCAAAATTTTGGAGGCATTCATAAAAAATTTGCGCAGAACGCGCAATTTTTTTCCAACATTTCGGGGGCATTCATCAAAAATTTGGGCACTATTTGGTAATGTTTTGGGTAATCCTTTCTATTTCGCTTCATCCCTGCACGATTTTCTCCTATATTCGTTTGCATGGGAAAATATGGTCCATCCCACGAATTGGCGCCCAGCTTACGAGGAAAATTTTCGTTTCGCAAACCCTCCAGATGGCCGGAAACGGCACTTCCTGAGTGTTCTAAATTACATGTACCCAGGATGTTCTAGAGAGGGTGTCTGAGAAAATATTGCTCTCTAGAGTCTGGACGTGGCTCAGAGCAAAAACAATTGGAAAAATCCAACCAATATTCATGTCTGCCTCAATGCTCGGTATCGGAATGAATGACAAGTTCATATACATACCATATACTATGCATGTCACGGTCATGCTGCGCCAGTCATTTGTCCATGTCGCTCAATAATCTGAAGATCCTTGGGCATTGGCGTCACCAGACTTTTCATTCTGGGCACAAGGGGGGGGGCACAGACATTTGATTGAGGGGCACCAAATTAGCATCTACGCGGAGCGCCACCATCGGTTGGCGCGGAGCATACCAGGAAATTTTGGGTTTTACGAACCCCATTTTGTACTCCGCGGCCATTTCAAGCTTAACTTGACGTCTCAAGCCGGCAAGTTTTTTTTTTTTTTTACAATATTTTTCTTGAAAAAAAAAAAATCCTCGGCTCGCCGGTGCTTCCCCCCCCCCCGCCTTCCCTCAACTCAACTTTGAATAGCGGTTCCCCCCGGATGACTAGGATAATGGGTTTGCCCTAACTTGGTAATTTCTTCTGCCACCTGACTGATTATCTGACTCATTATACTGGGCAGATACTTAGACCCAATTTGGGAAAAATATTTTCCCATTTGGAGTGAAAATTCTCCAAGGTTGTGTGAAAAGTTTCCCAATGGCTGGTATTTGTTGTACCAGGCTAGAATGGGCTAGAATGTAAACAGGGAGCGTCAATCCGTTTTGAAAGGTGATGGGCGAGTTCTCGGTTGGAGAGAAAATTTCAACTTTCAATACCCCTAGATCCATCAGAAATTACACTTGTCGGAGCTTAGTTGAACCATCTGGATGTGCCGTTTTTAGCAGTTTGGTGGACGAAAACTCTGACTTTTCCTTTGACTCCACTGCATACTCAGGGGGGGCGGTCACGGTGGCACTGCAGATGGGGGTCACGATGTTACTTTCAATTTGAGACTACCCAACTTGGAAAGTTTATAAAGAAATATCTGCCGACGAATGTGTCAACGTAGCACCCACCGCGCGATTTTTTTTTTTTCGAGGTAAATTTTTCTTTGGGGGTCGGCGATCACATAGAATGGGGAAAGTTTCATATGACAATTTGGTCACGTACAGACACTCACCAAACCCGCAGTGCCCGGACAGTGCAGTTTTTTTTTTCTGGCGAGGTCTATAGGCCTTCCAAAATTGTCGCTTATCCATATGGTCACGACATCAGTACTCTTGCGCGCGCACGCGCGAAAAGTGCACATTTTGAGGCAAAATGTAAATTTATTATACCTTAAGTTAAACCTGGTCGTTGCTGCACCAAGCCAAGCTAGCCTATGTATAAATGTTTTCAGCCATATTCCACTGGGGGGGGGGGGGGCTGGGGCGCGGCACTTTTCATAGGGGGGGGGGGAGACGTGCGCCCCCACGCTCCCCCGTAGCTACGCCACTGCTAATGCGGTCTATACCGCCACTCCTATACTGGCTGTCGTGTCATAGTCGTACACAGATATTGTTGCGTAATTGCTAATAGTGTCGTGCAGTGTTTTACTGTAAATAACACAGCTCATTGGTAGGGCTTATCTGATCAGAGGATACAGAATCCACCGGGTTTGTAAAGATACGTCACCGAGAGCTATCATGCTCTTACATTTCGAGAAAATGATCGCCCTGAGTTCTGCACGAAAAAGAATCCACACTTATCCGTCAAATTCGGAAGTACGTAATCTGGCTCCCATGGAATGTATTATCGGAATTTGATTTTAGTGGGTAATACCTCAACTATGATGATAAAATATTCACATCTATAGGCTTTGTATCTTCCAGCAAAGCATCTCTTAACAAGAATCTAAATCCCCCACTGAACGAATTGGTTCTTACCTTTTATGCAAGAAACCTCTGCGAAGAATGTTGTTGACCTCAGTAGAGTTGCATTGAAAACGGTAGTAGTATTTTGGAAATTTAGACGAATGTGTTCAAACATACGCCACTTATAGCGACCCGTTACTTGAGAAATGTGCTTATGATAATTACTACATACTATTGCCCATTTTCCGAGACTCGACGTCAAAAATAGCAGTGGGATGACAACATCGGAAATGGCCAGGTTTGAGCCTCGTGTAACAAACGTCCAGCTCAGACAAGCTGCTCGAATAAGATGACGAGAAAATTCGTTCAAGTGGCAGCCAATCGTTAGTACTGCGGCGCCCAAAGAAGATATGATTGCCTATTTCATATGCTCAAAAAATGCGGCTCCATAACTGATGCCAACTTGCTGAGGTGAAAATTGAGACAGAAGCAATGCCTACGTATTAATACCCTTTTCCTCATGTTGACGTTCAAAATGTCTTGAAGCTCCCATCGTCCACTTCCATATCCTGCACAATAAATTGAAGTGTTGAGAACTTTAAAAAAACCCTCACTTGGAATATTTCCTTGATCTTGAATATATTTCTCTCGAGCCATAAGATAATCAATTTTTGAACCCCCCAGCAAATTTCACAATTTTCACGAAGATTCACTGATATAGCTGGGATGTGGTTCTGGCAGTACGTACCAATTTACTTACCAAGAATTATATAACAGTATCGGAGCAAGGGATACTTCTGGGATAGCGATAATCCTCAGGACGCGCGAGGTACGGTACCTGAAAGGCCAAACCGTCATCCGTCTCTTGCCATAATAAAACAAGTTTTGAACCCTTATGTTTTTGCGGCATGGTAACATCGATAGTACTTACTACTTTTAGATATACCGTATCGATATCGAATTGCACTGGAACGATTTGTCTTTCTGGATTTCAGTGAGGTATTTGACTCAGTCGACCACGGACGATTGCTACAAAAATTTGGGTTGAACTTGATTGGTCTCGAAACTACTCACACCAAAAGCAGCAGAAAATGTAAATAGGATCAAAATCTTCTTCATGGAGAACTGTTGTTTCTGGTGTTCCTCAAGGGTCTATACTTGGACTTCCTCTGTTTATTTTTATGGTTAATGACCTTCCTAGTGTTACTTGTTTAAGCCAAGTTATGATGTACACCGATTATACAGTAATTGTTCACTGTTTTCAGGTCAGCTGACGATCTTGGAGCTACTTTAACATAGATCTGAGTAGTATTAATAACTGGGTGGAAGGCAATATTCTGGTTCTAAACCCCAGGCTTAAGCACAAGTTATGATCTTTGATACCTTTTTAGTTAAATTTAAAGATCACGTTCCGGCACAGGTTGACGCCTATAAATACCTAGGAGTTACTTGGATCCTGTTTTGAAAGAGAAGAGTAATAGTTTTGTTAGTGAGAAAATAGGATCTAGATTGGCCTTGCTGAGCAAATTGAAACGGTTTCTTCCATTGGACAGCATTAAGCTTCGCAATTATGCTTAGGTTTTTTCACAATTGATTACTTGTAGCATTGCCTGATCCGTGTGCTGAAACTGTTGGAGATGATCTGGTGCGTCCACATAAGATGGCCAGATTGGTCCTAGGAGTTAATACAAAAAAAACTTCCACGGATTGTGTCCTCACTGAATCAAGTTGGACTCCATTTGAGAACAGATGGAGGCTAGTCAGTGTAAAATGGTTTATAGAGCTATTTCTGGCAAGGCGCTTGATAATGTGACCTCTTTAAGAATGTATAATAGTTCTCACAATTACCGTACGAGAGCGGCAACTTCGGAGGTGTAGTCATTCCGAGATCTCTCACTATCTCTCTCTTTCATCCGTTGAGTGGAATGATCTTTCAAGCTAACAAAACATTATTTTATACCCCAATTCTGGAAAGCTAATCAATCCTCAGGAAGGAACGCATTAGATCATTACATGCATGCCTCTCTGTTTTATATATACGCTCACGTGTTCCGTACGACGTGTTTTTATTTCGTGTTTGAATGGCCTTCTTGTAAAACATCGTAATTTCACTGATGAATCCATCCCGGTATTGCAAATGAATGAAACAAATCTCATCGGTAGTCACCACCGTTTTCCCCAGTTTCTACCAGGCGATGCCTTCTCATTTTTCAAAAGGAATGTGTGTCGAGAGGGGTTCTCAATTGGTGAAAATTGCAGCAAATGTAGACCAAAATGTTGCACGAACAGCAGCCAAATATCCACTGAGTACATTCCTAAATATGTTTTCCCATTGGGTCTGGGGATTTCCCTGCCTACTGTGGCTACAACATTGGGTCATATCAAAATTGGTGAATGGTAAGTGTGCTTTCTGCTTCGCCTTCGTAATAACAACTACATCACAAAACTACTCACGTCACCACGATCTTTCTGAAGACCTCCATGAAGCGAGAATTACCTGACGTTGAATACTGGAAGAGATTCAAAATAAATGAGGTCACATGTTCGTTTTTGGTTGTTTATTATCAATATATATATTATGATTAACACGAACATCAGCGACGGTTGTCATCTTTATGCAGAGCAATACCAACTCCGCTCCTTCTATGAAGAGTTCGCAGAATAGTCCTATCCAGTGTCCACACGGCCATTGCAAAAACAGATCCACGAAATCCTTGGAAGCAAACTAATTTGAAGCTAACGAAGTGGACCTCCAAGAAGAAACAAGATACAGTGATTCCATCTCTAATGGAAGTTTACGTGGGTTTGCATCATCGCCTTCCAAGAGAGAGTGAGAGAGAAATTATCAGGTAAGCTCCTTGCGACTCCTTGCGAAATCACTGCGTCGATTTCCCAGACCGTATTGTGACCGTATTGTTTTGGACGCGCACTGGAGGGAATTCACAGCAGAAGACACACGGGGATATTTTTCTTTTCAAAGAGCTGTTCATATGAGAGACAGAGACAGAGTTATTGAAGGAAGTTGGACCAGTAGCAAAAGGATACTACTTTTAGTCGAGCTATTTCGCCCTTCCAATCTGCCCATGCTTTTGATTTATTTGCCATCACAAAACTACGTGGGCCTTGCGGAATTTCGAGAAAAATATTGAACTCGTTCGAAATTCGCCGTAACGCTTGCGGCCAGTCTGGCCGATCGTAGTAAATACGGTGTTGCGGTCATCGCCTCACACCTTACGGTAATACATCGCCGTCACCGTCTCATGCGGCACCGCAAGCGGAGACCGTAAGCGTTGCGAGCGTTGCACCCGTAGTGTGAGGTAGGGTTTAAGCTGTCGCAGGCCTTGCGGTCAGCGATTTCCTTACAGTATGAGGCAGGCTATATCGTTACTGCCCTCTATGTCCATGGCATATCAGAGAGTTGGTGTAATATACTCATATAGAAACATCGAGATGGAAACAGGAGGTGAAGAAAAATATGACGTATTTGAAAAAAAAAAATAGGCAAAAGGACATTATTTATTTCAACATGTTTTGGTGGGTAGGGGAAAAGCTATCGAGGTACAATACTTGCTGGTCAATGGTAAGTATAGGCAACTCTATGTTCAGTCGGAATATCCAACGAGCGGGGGAAAAGAACAGGAGATGAGGAAAGCAATGCTATTCTTGGGGGGAGTGGGGGTTCCATTTTCTATATTGGCTGATCACATTTACTGTGGTCGCTTTGAGTACTGATTCACCCACTGTTCACCCACCCGCCCACAATTACTAACTAACCGTCTGTTATGACACTGTGTCAGTGATGTGATGGATGTGAAGGAGGTCAGGATGTTCACCGGCGTCCTCCTATCCTGTAGAGAAAATGAGTATATAAAGAAAAATGAGGGATTTTTAAATCTGCCGACTATTCGGACAAAATTTCTAGAAAAACTACGACCAAACACTCCGAGAGGGGAAAGGCCCCCAAAACAATTCTTTATGGGGCCAGTGAGCCATGACAAAGCAGATATACTCACAGACATTTTGATTAGATCGTTTAATCAAAATGGTTTTCTTGAATCGGAGAGACGTCCTTCGATCTGAGTAGAAACAAGAACACAACTTTGCATTGTGATTCCTTGCCAAATAACCAACTTCTGTAACAAAAGGAGACTTTTAAGATCACCTAAAATCCGAATTATTCTAAGCAGGCAAGTCAACACGTCCGGATTGTGTCAAGTTGAGTTTCAAGTAACACATCCCTTCCGTAGTCATTAACGACATGCCAATAAAACATTGTGCATATATACCTACTTTCCCGAAATGGCAGGGGTTTCTATCTGCTTATGCTGTAATGAGCAATCACAGTACACGTTTGATATTATATGTATTTTTCAAAAGCTTGGTTCGCTTCAGGATTGGAAACAATATAGGCAATGATGATTAATGATTGTCAAGGCCCAATACTAAGCCAATATTCAGTGGGTACATGAAAAGTTAGGTCCAGTGGTAGCCACACAGACGAACAAAACTTCCCGTTATGACTTCATTCTCTGAGATGTTTCATCAGTGCCGAGATGTCAATGTCGACATGACTTTATCAAGTGATTCCAAAACTGTTTCAACCTTTACAGAGGACATAACTGGAGATAGTGTGCGATAGAAGTGTTTCAGTACGTCAGTGTAATTTACTTATTGGCTTGTTGCCACAGACGAGTCTGGTCGTTACGAAGAATGACCCAAAGAAGGTCACAAGGTCATTAGGTCAAATGAGGCCAAAAGGTCAAAGGAGTCGAAGTAGGTCACCAGATTTAGTTGCACAGACGAACAATACTTTCAATCACAGCGTCGCTCCGAAATGTCTCGTCGCCAATATATGGAAGGATTTCCCTATGTTGACCTTCACTTCAATGACCTTGACATGACACCAAAAACCATAGGGTTCATCCTCAGATATGTGCAACCAATACCTAAAATGAACTCAATAGATACTTGCCCTCATTAGACATCGTGATGACAAGTTTTTTTTTTTTACCGTTTTAGGTTTTAACTATTCATCTGTACAGTTTAGGCGTATAGGCGTGCGGAACACTTCTTGTCGGCGAGGGGGTATTCATAATGTGCGTGATAAACACAACCCCCAAAACACTGACTGCCGCATTATTAGCGCGGTTTGGGGTTTTATAAAAAAAAAATCCGAAACACTCCATTCACATCCACTATATTTCCGCCTGAATCTATATTTGCCATTTATGTCAGAAGCATTTGATATCGATGTCCTTTGCATATAAACAACAGTGCACACTGAACGATGCTATAATATTTCTTTTAGTAAAAAGAGATTGTTTGTAGGCCTGCATTGTACGCATAAATAAAAAGGCATCGTAGACGTAGAAGGCAAGATCCGTCTAATATTCGCCAAAATATCTGAGACAAGGCCGATAACGAGCCACTACACTAACAGTGGCGTTACCACGGGGGTTAACCCTCCCTTATACATACATACATACATACATACATCATACATACATACATACATACATACATACATACATACATACATACATACATACATACATACATACATACATTACTGTGTGGCCTACGCACTGCAGGTACTGCGCTTCAACTTTATTACATCAATGTTCAGTGATAGGACCTTTGGTGACCTCTGATTAATTCGTGTGGAGATCTGAGAGTGCATGGCTTATTCTAATTCTGATTCTAATTAGCGTATATGATGAATAAATGTACTTCTGTAGAGGGTTTTGTACCCACATAATATTTAACTAATATATATATATATATCTATATATATATTATATATATATTATATATAATATATATATATATATAATATATATATATATATATTATATATATATATATATATATATTATATATATATATATTATATATATATATATATATATATCTATATATATATATATATGTATGCATGGACGGCGATATAGAACAGAAAGAGAGACATTATAGCTAAAAAAAAATGCTAGAATAGGTTGTCAGTTGCAAGCGTGTTCGAGTGTAATTAATTTAGGTTGTAATATCGTTCGTACGTTCTAGTTAACCAAAGCCGTTAACAGGCGTGAACAAGGACCCCTCTGCTTTTTAAGAGATGAATCTGGACTGGAAGAGTCGATCAGATAGCTCTGTGCGCACACTTCACCACGTCACCCGCCACTGAGCGTCACTTGATGTGGCTGTCCTTTCGGGTAACCAACTGCTCAGGCGCTCGTGGGTTGGGACCGGAGGTCGGTGAAGACACCTTTCTGATATGGCGGGCATTGATTAACAGGATGTAACGGTAGAGGGCCCGGTACATGACAGTCAGCCTATACTATTCGAGTGCCCGTAGTCCTACATACGGCACAGTAGGTAGATGGGCATAAGCAATGTTTGACGATAGGCCCACATCAGCATTTGCGGGTTAGTATCTGTTGGCTTTCAGGTTCAAGGTCTAGGCTCACTGATTCCCCACCTTTGATACTCTCTTAACCACGATCAGGAGGCAAGCATGATAGTGTTTGTCATCCGGCGGGCTTTCGTAAACATATTTTGCTAGTGCAAGTTTTCCATGCTCACTTTAAAACTGCTCTCTAATTGTTCTCAAACACACATCTGTGAAACAAAAATTTCCCCCACCCCAACCACACACGACACTTTAATTTTAGGCCTACATCATTGACAGAACAATCACCAAGATCTGATAACGTCGAGCACCTCGAGACCTTCACCCTTCAATCACCATTGTTTACACATGAGTACTACTGAGCTACCCTACTTGGTACTTACCTTCCTCTGATGTAGTTTATTCTCCTTTCTCCCTAAAACTGTTTCCAATTCCTGTCTATCAGTTCTCTGTCGTTTGGGGTGACTGCTAGATATACTAGCCCCTTTGGAGCTAGCGGCTCGGCGAGTGTACCAGCCATTACCCCCCAATCGTAATACGTCTGCGACCTTTGGTACGCTACCACCCATAATCCGCACAGAACTGCAAATGGTAACTTTAAAGACACTACTTCTAGCCCTAAGCTGCATTTTATGGTACACTAAATAAACAATCGAATGCACAAAAGTTATGGCACAAGTTGGTGGCTTAGTTGTGTTATCGAGTCGCCTATAATCGGTTTAAATGTAGTGCTCAGACGTATTACCCCCCTCTTTCCCTCCGCAGTAACGGGAAGCGGGGTCCCTTAAGTGTGCAGAATGGGCGGGGGTCAGAAAACCCTCCACCGTTTCGTCTGATGATGATTGGGATGCATAGCTGTCCCACGTCACGCTAAACATAACCGTCGAGCCTTGTGAATAGGCCTACTCCGACTGTGCGACAAATCCTGATTCGCACAGAGGTGACTGGGGTGTCACTGATCATGGGCTCTAGCAAGCTCCTTTAACTTTCTCAGGTTAGAGGGTGTTTACTTTGGCGGAGTGCCTGGTGATGGGAGACTACTCATTGGCATCTGCATGACTTGTGCTTCAAGCAGTGAATTTCGTGAGAACCTCGACAAACCGTGAGGCAACCATTGGCCTGCTCGTCATCGCGACGATAATAGCGATCAAACCTGCACACGAAGGATCATCCGTTGGGCCTGGGCGCTGGATTCTACCAAACAGAAGCCCACTTTACCATTGGTCCAAATATTCTACAGCCATAACCTGTGCCTGGCCGCTTCTACTTCCTACCCAAAATTCCCAAGGAAGGAATCCCAGGAGACCAATTCTCCGGAAATGTCACAGCCACTGGAAATTTCGAACTATGTGAACCTCTAATTCAGCCACATGTTCAGAACCTCCCTCCGTATGTCAAGGACCCACCGATGTTATCATGAAATACGGAACACTAGTGGGGTGATCCTCCCCTGACACGTTTCCTAACCACTCTAGACGTGGGTCGTCCGTGATACACCAACTTCCTCATTGAAAGGAATTGCTGCTTGACCCAGCCGCAGTGGCGTTTTCCCCCGTCAATGGGGCGGGGGAGCGGGGGCACGTGCTCCCCCTCGGAACCTTGTGCCCCCCGTGTTCCCCCAATGAGATTTGTGATTTTCGAAAAAATATTCGTTTGTCATATTCGACTACCAGTTTGATAAGACCTGGCTACGTTGTTGATTTCTATGACAAGAAGGCAGTAACTATGCCCAATTTGCCTCGAATGCACTAAATGTGTCAAAGTTCGTGCTCGCGCGTGGTAACTAGTGTGGAATTCGGCCCGTTGCTCTCTACCGTCTCCGGAGGGAAACCGACATCTCCGCAAGCTCCTATGGGAAATGTCTGCCTCATTGGCCCCCTAGCTTGTACATATCTGTGAGTTGAAAATATACAACACCATCTCATTAACCTTGAAAACAACAATCAACCTCTTTTGAATTACCAAACCCTTTACTGAGCCTCTTGTCCGTTTTTTCCTCTCTCAAACCACGCCCAATTTTGAACTGCAGTAGCCTGGCTATCAGACTGCTTGGAATTTCATCGCGTTTTTATCTCCATTGAGCACATATCTCTCAGAGAACTCCTACTCGAATTCCTTTGCTCTTTTATGGCTTGAATTCATATCATGCCGTGGTTGGGCAGTAGAGCTAAAGCCTGGCTAAATGTCCTAAATTTTTGCTGGGATTCTGATTCTTCCGCCTTTCCCTGGAAATACGAAAAAATTTGGCGCGCTCCCCGCGCACTTGTAAAACATCGTAAGGAGCAGTACTTGTTGAAAATTCTGGCTAATATGTCAAAGTCGGGCAACGATAGGACAGAAAATCCGACAAAATGTCCACTTTTCCACCGATTACAATTTGTGATCCTAAAATGCTCATGTTTGAAGCTTGGTCATGCCCGCCGCCTGAAACGCCCTTGAAGTCCATTTCCGTCCATCGGGGGCTTGCACAACCAAACATTGTTATGTACGCTACTCGCCACCCCTGGTGCCGCTCCGCGTAGTAGTAATTCTTGTGCCCCCATACTTTCAATTTTGGCACCGAACACTACCTTCAACTCCATGAACCTGCAATGGGTACCGAATGGTTCCGTTCTCGCCAATCTTTTCATGAGGAGCCTGGAATGTAAATTCCTTTCCCAACAAGCCACAAGTCATGATATGGCTACGTTTCCTAGACGGTATCTTCCTGATCTGAACCCACGGGGAAGCTGAACTCACCTCGTTTATTCCACCCCACAATCAAGTTCTCTCGCGAAATCCTCGCGCAACAGTGTTCCTTTCTGGACACCATGTGATCGAAAAGGAAAACGAGACACTCAAAACAGATTTGGTCATTAAGTCCACTGACAACATGAACTTCTACTCCCTAGTAGCTTACCCCCCCCCCGCCCCCCACACTGTGCGAGAAACATCCCCTACAGTCAAGCATTCCGGCTGAGATGATTTGCTCATCGGGCTTTACAATCCTAATATATACAACGCTAATACAAGAGGAGACGGAAGAAAAAAGTTAGAGAAGGATGGCGTTTCAGCGAATGATTGTAGGAGCGAGTGACAAAGAACAGGGGAGCCACCTGGAAAGCCCCCCTCGGTCACCATAGTACAGTGTCGATACCAACACTGTATGAAGTCGATGCTGGCTGGTGGGACCGAAGGGTGGTTCGGGTTGTGGGGCTTTATAATTGACGAAATGTAGTGAGACGGTTTTGTTGAGGGCTTGTATGTGAGCAGAGAATCTTGAAGATTATCCGTTTTTTGACGGGGTGCCAATGAAGGTGGTGGAATACTGGAGAGATTGTTCTTCTGCGCGAGACAGGGATCATTCTGGCAGCAATATTTTGAACGCGCTGAGGTGTTGAATATCGTTAATCAGGGAGTCCATAAAGTCGGCTGTGCAGGAATCGGTCTGCTGCAACAAAGAGGGACAGCGATTTTGTACAGATTCTGTGAGGAACTCTTGTATCTGTCCAATACATCTAATTCCACTCATTGCTGAATAGCCATTACATTTTGACGTGTTCCATTTCATCGTACATGGCAATCCGTAGTGCCGAATATAGATGAGTTGTCTTTGTGTCGTGATCTGAGGGAGCAATAAAACCATCACGGGAAGAGCTTCAAAGGCCGGCGTACAGTGAGTGTCGTCAGCATACATCCATTGAGCAGAAGGCCATGGGCAGTAATGAGATCAGCAATCGGTGCATATACATAATATATGCTAAGGTCCAAGGACAGATCCTGGGGGTATTCCACTGGGTCAATATAGGGTCGTGAAGAACCGGTTGCGATTTTGACAGTATGAGATCTTCCAGTGATATGACTTGAACCAATTTAGAACTGTGCCGGTGAAGACCGTAGCATTAGATAGTCTGAGAAGGAGTGTGGCATGGTCGCTAGGTCAAAAGCGGAACTAAAGTCTAAGAGGCCTAGGATGACTTCGTGGCGTTGATTTAACGCTGAGAAGGACATCGTTCTGACTTCACAAGTGTTGACTCCACGAATGTCAGATCTGTAAGCTGATTGGCTCGCGGGCAGTAAGCCGTGGGTGTTTAAGATGCAGTTTATCTCGTCAGGCAACAGCACGCTCAACTATTTTTTCCCAGGAAGGGCAAGTTTGAGATCGGTCGATAGCTGGATAGATCATCCGCCGATAAGTTGTGTTTCTTGATACGAGGATACAATGATAGACTGCTTGAGACATACGGGGAAGTGTCCAGAGTGAAGACTGTGTTTACGATGTTGGTGATTATGGGTAGTACAGCAGATCTGCACTGCTTCAGGTGAGCAGTAGGTATGGGGTCGAGCTCACATGATGCGTTTGATGCTGATGTGACGATCTTCAGTATGTCGCTCTCACTTACTTGTTCGAACGATTCCATGTATGTCTCACACACTTCGTCCGTGAAAGAGGATGTACTTCCGCGGTACCATCGGAAAAGCTATACAAGAGGCGGAGAAACTCCACGGAATGGCACTTGGTACAAACGCATGACCTCGCCCTCAAAGAGTACCTCTAGTATGTGAATACCACCTCGACCACCCCCCCCCCCCCCTCTGGCCAGCTTCGTTCGCAGCATGTGCCATTCTCCACCGTCATGGACACCTCAATTCCATGTTTTCTGACCCCCTGTCATTGCATATACCCGACCAGAAACCGTCGTGACATTGTAGTCTCGGTCAAGTTCGTGAGAAATCGCGAGCAAGTGAGCAACAATACCGGCAGTCGCCCTGGCTCCAAAAACTGCAAAACCTGTGAAATGGTTGACCCCACAATTTCCTTCAAAAGTTCCAGACATCAAGGGTCTACAACATCAGATAGACCATTGAGAGTGAATGACTGTCTCTCTGAAAACATGATCTACCGAATTTACTGTAACACCAGCGGAATACAAAACCCGGAAACCAAAAACACGCTGAGAATGAGAATGACTCAACACCGATCGGCCATTGGAACAGAAAAACTGGCTCAAAACAGTGGCAAAACATTTCAATATCGCGGACAATCGGGTGGAGACCTGATAGTGATTGCCATTGAACAGAACGGTGCTGGTCCGACAAATCTCGCAAGGCAAAAGGAAATTTCTGGAGCTAAACCTGAAAACCACAGCAACCTTCGACCTAAACACAAGAAACGACTTGCGGCCAACTCAAAAAAATTGATCCAAACCTATTCAGATTAGTTGAACTAGTGAGAATAAAGGAGATACTACCATGTTTTTTATTATTATCTATATATATATATATATATTATATATATATATATATATATATATTATAATATATATATATATATATATATATATATCTATATATATATATTCATCATAGGGCGGATATAGGTGAAATATCTATTCTATTTCATTATATATATTTATCATAGGGCGGATATAGGTAAAATATCTATTCCATTTTTCATATAGAAGTACTGTAGTTACTACAGATGGACCTAAGTTTAAATAAGTTGACTCTAGCAATTGTATTAGTTCGGATCGATGTGTACTGTCTCAAAAGAATTCTTGTGGTTGGCTACACTGACCCTGATCCCTAATCTTAATCCCCAATCTAACAACTGGTCATTCAGAAAATACCTTCTAGTGATGCCGTGGGCATCAGCTGACTAGTTATGTGGGTGTTGAAATTAGGGTTGTCATCTGTAGAGTAATTCCTAGAGGAATTTACACATACTAGACCTTGGAATCTGACCCCTGGTCTACATAAAAAAAAAAAAAAATAAAAAAAAAAAAAATAGGGTTCTTGTACTCCCACAAAGCGCTACTAATTTCAACCTGATCAGACTAGGGCATTCTCGACTACAAGATTTTCAGACTTTTACATCGCTTGACCTCGGATGACATTTGACCTGACCTTAAGACAATGGGGACCATGTACTCATTATGGAAAAAATGCCAATATGCGCTTCATCCATTGGTGGGATCAAGCAAGCCAAAATTTGCCGAATTATCAATTCTTTACAAGCTTTCAATTTCCCCCAAAAACTGACCCCGGGTCTATACACCAAAAACCAATAGAGTTCCTTTACTCCACCATAGACTAAACTGCACGCTGCAGTTCAACCCGACCAGGCATTCTGGACTTATCGTGTCATAAGATTTTCAGACTTTGACTTCTCTTGACCTCAGATGACCTTTGACCTGACCCCGAAACGATAGGGTTCATATCCTCATTATCGGGAACCCATATACCAAGTATGAGCTCATCCACCCAGGATATTGCCTCTCCAAACCCCGAGCGCCGCTACGCATCTGCGGCTGATAAGCCACACTGTCTCACGAATAGGTGAAACGCTGATTTGGTCTCTTTAAATGTTAAGTTAATTATTAATTCCAATATATATAAATATTGTTAATAATTATAAGTGAACCGAAGCCGCCTGTAGTGTGTCGTCTATGCACTTCACATGCAAGTTATGGGAGCAAGGAAGTAGTCGGATTGAGTGTATCTGTTATCTAGTCGAATGATGAGTGGAATCATAAGAGAGTGAAATTATAGTATTGGGAGAATGAATACAGTATGTAGGGACTGGAATAATTAGTCAATCTGTAATCGGAAGGGAAGGGTGGTGGAGGGGAGGGGGGGGGGGGGGAGTGGCGGGGAGTGGGGCTGTTGGAGAGAATGTGTAAGTTAACCATGAAGAAGGTTGGAAGGGTGAGATTGACAGAATGAGGAAAAGAACATGCAGATGGTAAAATTCTGTTCAAAGACGTATGCATATTACCGAGGGATTGAATTTCGGACATAGGATGTGCATTTCGAATTGTTTCCCCGAAAACACTCCTAAAAAGCAGCCTCCTCAGTCCCCGGTCTGCTAAACAATGAATAGGTCATCTTGTACATGTACATTTCGGTCAATTGAGCGCGGACCAGCCTCTAGTACGTAGGTCTATATGGATAGCAATGCCTGTTGACAAGTTTGAAAGTGTCATAACATCATGGATTACACATATTATAACTTGTTTCAGACTAAAAAAATGACCCGCTACTACTAGCCGGTGAATTCAGTATCGGTAATCGAGAGAAGTGTCAGCGAAATCGAGATATATTTTATGTACCAATTTCGTTATAATTGTTGATACCGCCCTCAGTACACGGGTCGGGATGACATGTCCCCCTAATTTTTATTTTTTATTCATTTACTGTTAAACAAGAATCAAATATTCAAAGCACATGCACAATTACAACATGATATTCGTGCAAAATATTATTTGCTCCCACCCAAGTGTTCAGTACGCATATAAGTTAGGGGGTACATTTACGGAACGGATTGAGCATACGGTGAAAAACATACCCGAATCGATGCTATCTTTGACGTGCCACTTCAGCAAACCATTCGCAGCTTATATTCTATTGTATATTTATTTTAATATCAATGTTCTACTAACAAACCTATTGTGGAATTTTACCTATTGACCATGAACTGACCCCTGGAGTAATCGGAACAGTCTGCCACCTTCATGCCTAATTGAACTTACATAATGTCCGTGTTTTTGATGGATTGTCGTCTGCTAGCGTCCAGCGAACAAGCGAAGGCGAATTTTGCATGACGACATGACAAAATATCGTAATGGGGGCTTATATGTAAATTTGAAGCGATACTTTTCTACCTTATCATTACATTAATTTTATTTGGACGGAAAAAATGCGTGAAATATACCATTTTGTTTCAATTTGCTAAATTGCTGAGTGCAGTATACTGTTTACAAGATTTATTTTAATTGACGACAATCCATCTTCGAATATAATACTTGGTTTTCCATATTCCGGTTCCTCCTTGCATTGAACTGGCTCAAGGAGTGATGGGGTTTTTCCTCTGTCCCCAATTCGAACTTGTCTGCTTCTCACAAATATCATAATTACGGGAAAGCATTATTTTCGTTTTTAGATTATTACCTTTGTTGACCCTGTAAGGCGTCGATCTTACTCCCCCCCCCCCCCCCGCGCCGGAAAAAATGGTCTACCCGTCATATCGGCGACACTTTGAACCTGTCAATTTGTGCGTTTTCTAGATATTATACTAGCTGTGCCACCTTGTCAAATCTCCCGCCCCTTTTTAGGAGGGGGAGGGGAGATTTGAGTTCTTCTGGTGATATATCAATGTAAAATTAGTGAACTTTCCGATATACCGCGAAATTATGTTTTGTCGTGACGTTATTGGCCGGCTGGTGAGAGTGCAATGCCTCTTTAACTCTCAAAGTGAAGTCCGTCGACTGCTAACACGTTGGTTACCCGAAACCTCATCCTGCAAAACCGGAAAATGATAAACCATCCCTCAGGCAACCTCCAAAAATGGGTCCCTCGGGGATGTAGGAGAGAACACATTTCTCATGACACCGACTCAATTGCAGCAACTAGTCCGGGCTATAACATCAGTTTCCGGCGCTAAATCAACATTGCTCATGGAATGCACAAAAGGCAAAAACCTGTCTCGTGGAGCGTTGTCGGTATGCGTGGGAAGTCTGTCTATTGCTAGGTTCTAGACCTCTCGGTTATTTATTGATGGAAATCACACCACATTTCCGAATGATGTTCCACGAGGTCCATAGGCCTATGCTGATATCGGCGGTAATGTAAACAGGTAAAGCGGTTGCCGACCTGATCCGTGTTGAATGGGGCACTGCAAAAAAACACAATATTCAATTTGATCGGGTTCAATGTTCATCCTGAAGGTCTGATGATAAACGGATACTGGCGCTGTGAGTGTGTAGCAGGTAAGGTTCAGGCAAATATTGATGAAAGAAGGTGGAATTTTGGATGTTGAATTTCAAGCTCCCCTTATCAGATAAATGTTGTTTTGAGGTCTGAATACTCACCCTTCTATGGCTAAACATTATCATCATGAAGGCATTTGTTTCCAGCTGTGAGTAACTGTAATGTTCTACATATTCTATGGCTTGTGTACAGAACACCGTGCATTGGGGCTTACGTGGTAATCTGGTCAGGTTTGCGCGTGGGGACTTACCTCCCATTGACGCCGATTCGTCTCCGATATTGTGGAGGGGGGAGGGGAGACAAAGCCCTTTTTTAAATAGTGTGTGGAAAACACAAAGTCAATGGGAGCATTCTTGAATATTGGTGGGGACACGTCCCCCCCCCCGGTTTCGGCGCCATGTTATCTCCTACCTAGCTATCGAATGTCGAACGTGGGAATAGGGGAACGTAGATAGCTCAGAAAACGCTTCCAAATTAGCAGTTACATTAAACACATTTACATTATGAAGGATGAATTATAAAGGGGCTAATAAATTAGCTGGAGAAAAACTGAATGCGTCAGTCCGAACCCGAAGTTCATGCGTCAGAGCTGCTATGAACCATGGTACCCACTATACAACCTTCTCGCAGGACTACACAGCCAAGGGGACATCTGTGAGAGCTGCTAGAACCATTGTACCCACCATACAACCTCTCTGCAGGGCTACAGAGCCAAGAGGACATTTGTGAGAGCTGTTATGAACCATTGTATGCACTATACAACCTTCTCGCAGGACTACACAGCCAAGGGGACATCTGTGAGAGCTGCTATGAACCATGGTACTCACTATACAACCTCCCTGCAGGGCCACACAGCCAAGAGGACATTTGTGAGAGCTGCTATGAACCATTGTACCCACCATACAACCTCCCTGCAGGACTCCACAGCCAAGAGGACATCTGTGAGAGCGGCTATGAACCATTGTATGCACTACACAACCTCCTCGCAGGGCTACACAGCCAAGAGGGCATCTGTGAGAGCTGCTATGAACCATGGTACCCACTATACAACCTCCTTGCAGGGCTACACAGCCAAGGACATTTGTGAGAGCTGCTATGAACTATTGTACGCACTATACAACCTTCTCGCAGGACTACACAGCCAAGAGGAAATCTGTGAGAGCTGCTATGAACCATTGTACCACCATACAACCTCTCTGCAGGGCTACACAGCCAGAGGACATCTGTGAGAGCTGCTATGAACCTTTGTACCCACCACTATACAACCTCCTCGCAGGACTACACAGCCAAGAGGACATCTGGGAGAGCTGCTATGAACCATTGTACCCACCATACAACCACCCTGCAGGACTCCACAGCCAAGAGGACATTTGTGAGAGCTGCTATGAACCATTGTACACACTATACAACCTCCTCGCAGGGCTACCAGCCAAGAGGACATCTGGGAGAGCTGCTATGAACCATGGTACCCACTATACAACCTTCTCGCAGGACTACACAGCCAAGGGGACATCTGTGAGAGCTGCTATAAACAATGGTACCCACCACTATACAACCTTCTCGCAGGACTACACAGCCAAGGGGACATCTGTGAGAGCTGCTATGAACCATTGTACCCACCATACAACCTCCCTGCAGGGCTACACAGCCAAGAGGACATCTGTGAGAGCTGCTATGAACCATGGTACCCACTATACAACCTTCTCGCAGGACTACACAGCCAAGGGGACATCTGTGAGAGCTCCTATGAACCATTGTACCCACCATACAACCTCCCTGCATGGCTACACAGCCAAGGGGACATCTGTGAGAGCTGCTATGAACCATTGTACCCACCATACAACCTCCTGCAGGACTCCACAGCCAAGAGGACATCTGTGAGAGCTGTTATGAACCATTGTATGCACTATACAACCTCCCTGCATGGCTACACAGCCAAGAGGACATCTGTGAGAGCTGCTATGAACCATGGTACCCACTATACAACCTCCTCGCAGGACTACACAGCCAAGAGGAAATTTGTGAGAGCTGCTATGAACCATTGTACGCACTATACAACCTCCTTGCAGGGCTACACAGCCAAGAGGACATCTGTGAGAGCTGCTATAAACAATGGTACCCACCACTATACAACCTCCCTGCAGGGCTACACAGCCAAGAGGACATCTATGAGAGCTGCTATGAACCATTGTACCCATCATACAGCCAAATAATTCAGACCACAAAACTGGTTTATAAAGAAGATGAAAATGTCACACAAGAATAACGGCTGCACAATTCCTTCTCAAGCCACCACGTGCAATATAGGTAAAAGATCATCGCTGTTATCTTTGTAACAACACTTTGAGAAGATAGTCTAAGTGCCTAATATATTTTTCTTTGTGCCTGCTGGAAGTAATCACATCTGGCCCAACAGAAAAAACAAAGAAAAAAAAGGGGTAGCAGAGACAACTTGATCAATGGCAATTAAATGTGACAAAATTATGTTAGGGACCATGCAAAATGACTTTTCAATGACCAAATCATAAACAGCCATGACCTAAGCCAGAAACACAGCCGATTGAATCCAGAGAATAACATATGCTGGACTTAGAGGCAGAAATTTGGGTTTTACAAAATTTCATGACTCTTCAGGCTTCTAGAACTCTTGGAGTATTAATGGGGAACTCCCAGCACAAGATATGTTTCCTTGCTTGTCTTCACCTTGCCAAGATGTATTTATTATCATATCCGTTTTTTTGCATGAAACGAGAACCCGCTCAATGATCACAGCAGTAAGTTCCAATTTTGCACCATGCACTCGCCATTGAACTATGACAAAGAGAAACGATGTGTCACGCCATCATTGCATAACTTTGATAATTTTCCCTAAATGGTGATTTTCCTCACAACAATTGTATTGTTTTGGTGAAGAAAACTGTATAATACCATTGTTGCAGCAGTTCAACAATATTTGAGCCCTCACCAAAGACAACATCAGGTAATATTTATATTCACTGATTTACCTTTTCTTATAGACATTCCCCTGATGCTTTTTAGATTGATTTTGTGATGAATAGGCCTGGATTCATTATGTAGTGACTACATGAATTAATTAAGCCTAACCTGTAATCACCTTTTTCGAAATGGAATTCCGCTCCTCTCGCCTACTAAAGTCAATGAGTAACTTGTACAGTGAAGTCCCCACATGCAGTTGAGTGTATGGGGATCTCTGATGCGTGTGTAATGTTGGAATGAACAATCACGTTAGCCGAGTGATCAATTTACAGTCATCCTTCCTGATTAGTGACAGTTTTTCTTCTTTTTTTCCATTCAGATTAACCAGTGAAATCTTTTGTATGGAGGAATGTCATAGACGACAAAGTTTCGTTGATATATGATGGAACAATGCAGTGCATAGTTCCATACTATGTACTGGTGGCTGTATGTATATCATGCACTATGCATGTATTCTGCTGGTTTGTTTTGCTCCGTCGTTGGCACCGTCAATTCGAGGGTTGTTGAAAAATTTCTTTAAAAAAGCCTTGGAAACATCAAGCAGAGCAAGAAAACAAGTCTTTCGCCTAGAATTCCCATTTAATGAATTATATTTGCCTTTTTATTTTCATCTAAACATTCCAACAACATATCACAGTATGACCTGTTGCTCACAAAACTTCATGTTGGAAAGTTCACCAAGTGTCTCACAGCTCTATAACATACATCCAATCATAGAAGCAGATTATCGATGGAATATAGTATTTATTAATTATAAAAAATTATCTATTTATGAAACATATACATAAACATAATAGTCAAATACAATAATTACACAGAAGAATTTGCTGTGCAGTAATATTTCTGATCTGAATTCAAAACAGATATGTACAACTATAGTCTCATGATATACATAGTGAAAACCACTGAATATTATTTGACCCAGACCTTCCAATTTATATGACTGCAATAATGACGATGCTAAGGACTGACTGTACAGTCAAACAGAAGGAACTCAAGCTACACATATCCAGTGCTTATATCGTGCTTTTTCAACATGTTTAAAGTGCTCCACAAATTTTACCCCTGATCTTCAGTGACTAGTCACACCCGTACCAAACAGCACACATTTCTGACTTGTTCACTCCTAACGCACCATTTCAGTATGTCACTATATCGTGTCCCCTGAGAGACTTCCCCAAAGGGCACCACTATAGCATTCGCTACTCATCTTCACAAGTCACCTTACAAGGTACCCAATTAAGCATGTGGGTGGTGTACGAAATTTCAGGAGACATGCATGTCCAACAGCAAAGTCATTAGGCTTCCAATGGGCACCGAACTTGCAAATGTTTTTGCCGTTTGGAGCTCTATTAACTGAGTATACCCCCTCGACTTCCAATGACTCAGCATGTATGGGCCATGTGAGACCCATCGTAGACAGGCTAGTATCAGAATGGCCACACCACTCTGACTCGAACCATATAGGACATGTAGCCCCATGATAATAAATAGTTAGTTATGGCAGTTGTGGCAGGGTGGTTATGGCTTCAATGTATCATAGAGCCATACCATACCAACCTGTACCATAGAGGACTGACAGATTCTTGAACCTTTAAGCTGTACACTCAGGAAATGCTTATCACGTTCGTCAAGTAACAGCTATAATAATATCACAAATTTATTTGCATTGCCCTCCACCAAAGTGCTTAAGAAACTTTACAAACAATTTATATTAACTTGATGGGACTTTATGGGATATATTACCCTGATCATATGATATTATTCACAGATCTGAGATACATGCAAAATGCCTAGGAGACAATAGCGAAATATCACCACTGTGCCCTAGGAAAAAACGAGAGCTAAACCCTGTACAAAGCCAATGGAACAGTCTTTCCTGACATCGCATATGAAACTTTTCAGATACAGATAGGATGTACCATTTTCGTCCAGTACTTTTTTGTACCTGTGCAAAAAACTGCCACGCACATGCTGAAGTACAGGACTAATTCAACTATGAAGGATAGGATGAGCCCTTTAACAAATAACATTGGGCCACTGTGCATACACACACTGACGTAGCGGCAAATCCATGAATATGGGATACAATACTTGATCACATGATATGGCAGGGTTCCTGCAGATTCTGGGCAAACTATTTCCATGACTTTATCATGAGGAAATAGAGGATTTCCATGACCTCCTCTATGACATCTCGCACAGAATTGTCAACTGAACATCCAAAAATAGCCAAAGCAACAACAGCGAACAGCTGTGAGGAAGTGACAACATGCTCATGAAAATAGTTCATGGACTCTTCCATGAATCAACAAAATTTTCACTGAAGCTCTAAAAACCTATCCAGGCCTGGATTTCTATTGATGAAATTCATGACTTTTCCAGATTTTCCATGACCTCGGGAACCCTGATATGATACCCTATTCATGCAAGTCATGCACTCTGACAAACGTAGATGTGAATTGCTACCATTTCAATACAAGTTGTACCAATTGCAACAAAGTGCATTGCTCAGGGACATAGTGGAAAAAAAAAACTGATCAGTTCTCAATGGGATACAATCCCAAACTCTCTTACACGAAATCACATCTGGATCAATTGAGGCTCAATCACATCAAAAGTTTTCTCAGGGTCTCCTCTGGTCAAAGAAGGGAAGCTATAACCAGCTAGACTAGCTATGTGGACTGACATAGCTTTCTCTCTTCCAATGTTGCATCATAGTTCCTTTTCTATCTGTTCAACAGTGTGCATGTGACCAGACAGGGTGTAGAGCGGCTCCTGCGCCATAGTCAGTCTCGGAGGTGGATAGTAACTGTGTTGGGCCAAATGGTTTTGAGGGAGGTCTCACTGGGGGTACGCTTGGGTCCAGCCAAAAGCTGGTCTGGATTCCTGCTCTGCCAGGAAGCTGTCAAAGTGGGCAATGTCCCTCTCAGGAATGTATGGTCTTATTCCTGGAACACAAGGAGAATTGATGACTGATAAACCTCCTTCAAAAATAGTTTTCCAGCAGCAGGCCCCCTTCTTTCTTAAATTCAGCTGAACATAGAGGAATGAAAAGCTTATTTATTTCAAGTATAATGCCCAGAGATGTTGATTGGAGCCTGGACCCTGCAGGAGCCATGTTTTGTGAAAGCTGCTATGAACAGGTTTCCCCTGGGTGGGAGAATAGTATCAGTGACCCTTTACAAGCAAACCATTACCTGTTGTGATTCAGCAGTCACCTGACCTTTTCCCAGGTGGCTGTACGTGTAGTTGCGATGGGAGAGGTCTGGTCTTCACTTCACGGTTCTGCTGTAAGCTGTGGATTTTCTGGCCTTCTGGAGTAAATTTTGGGGTTATTTCGATAAGTCTTGTCAGTCGGCTGTTAGCAGTCACGATGAACTTGAATCTTCTACTCTATGTTCCGGAGAGAGGTCGGATCCTGGAGTTCACTGATCGTCCTTTAAGAAGGGGGCGTAAAATGGTGGTCTTTGGGAGCAGGTTGGGATTAGGTACACCCCAGCCAAGGTATCATCTGAACACGATTCAAGAAGTTGAAGTCGAGTGATAGCCGGTTCTGATCTACGATAATAGGACCAGGTTTCTTGGATGAGACTTACTTGGATCTCCCGACCCATAGAATTCAAATGAAAAATCAAATCAATCCCACTAAAGTAATCAAAACATTAGAACAGATGATGATGAACTATGAGCTAATTTCCTCCAAAACTGAGGAGTCTGCTAACTGAAAGTTTAGTGCTTAAAGAAATTAGGATTTCAGGAATTACGCTTTATCATAGGCTACAATCAAGCGGAACCCCGGTATTGTACTGGACAATCACTTAAAAGACAACTGCTGGCTTGGATACAACAGGTTATATCCTGGAGAATGTAAAACTGTTATTGGCCTTCAAAGTTTGGGCCATTGAGCAGAGAAATTGGGGAAAATCCCAATTGCACATAATGCTGATTTCCACATAGACAACACAGGAAATTATGTTATGTATTTCATTATCTCATTTTGTTGAATAAGTCAACATTAGCAAATTACTGTTTTCTTTCTCTCACCAAAGTAACCATCAACACTAACAACCACTTCAGCAATCCTCTCCCATAGACTAAATGCTTTTCCAAGTGAAATTAATGTTTGAATTTCAATAGAAATCAAAGAATGTTTGCAGGGTTGTGTAAGTATGACATAATTTATTATTGCATGATGATGCCTCAATCTTTTGCAATAACATGCACACCAATACACCAAAAGTCAGAGGAAATAAATTAGTAACGGAAAGCGTATGAACTTCCGGTTTGGACTGACGGCATTCAGTTTTTATCCAGCTATTATATTCAGCCCCTTATAAATCATCCTGCAGTTGTCCTTGAAGTTTTGCCATCTGAATAACATGTTAATACCCAAGGAAAAGCTATTGACCATAACATGCATGTTCACTGCTGCTGACAGTTCTGATAAATACTTATATTCCCATGTACGGATGCTATGGTTTGGTGCTCGCTATCACCTGCTAGAGGATTTACATGTTAGCGCAGAAAATCTCCAACACAATATCCACATTAGCTTGCTAATCTGCTGGAAAATGTTCACGTTAGCACAATAAATCTCCAAGCAATTAACCACATAGCCTGCTATTATTCTGCTTACGATTTTCATCTTAACGCAATAATCCTACAACACAACATCGGCATCGGCCGTGGAATATGAATGATTTGAACAGTTTCTCAAACTGTACATGATTTGAGACAATTCAGTAAATGTGGACACATTTCAAGGACAAACAATGGTTCAAATTTGTGTAATTTCTGTTAAATCCTTCTGTCAAGGATACCCTTTGGATGGAAAAAATGAGGATATAATGGTGGAAGTTTACTCACTAGCAGATGTCAGGTTTATTTGGGTTGGGCTTGTATATAGGTCACTGAAAATATTCAACGAGGCTTCAACACTTGGGTTACAGCGTCTACAGTTTTTTAGTAATAAACATGGCTTTTTTGTATAGTCATTCCTCATAACCATTCTTTGAAAGAAACAATGATAATATGTTAATTCAGCAACACCCGACAGGAAAACTGTATTAGCTCAGTTGGTAGAGGTTCAAATGACAGAACATTTGATTGCAAGTTCGAACCATTGAAGGCCTCAAGGCTACTTCCTCATTGTTGTTGAACAAGGCATGTACCCCCATACTACCCATGTGAAGAAGTTTCCTTGTGACTTATAATAGCAGAACTCAGAGAACGAAACTCCTCCAAGACCAATTTCTGCGTACTGGCCTTTGATTCTGCCCATACCTGGAATGAGTTCCTCTCTCTCTTTCCCGTAGAGCCGGTAGAGATCGAAGCAGAATGTCTTGAGGTCATGATTGGACTTGTAAACCTGCAGTATCTGACCAAACTGACGGAGCTCGGCCTCTGTCAGCCGACTCTGATCTGAGAGGGATAAAAATGTCCTACAAATTTATACAGGTACATGATGGAGTAGCACAGATTGTGAAGATTTCTAGTCACCCCATTCCTTCTTTAATTTCTTGCTCACCAGGCAATTGTCTCAGCCCTGACAAGGTTGTAGGTGAATATGTTTTGGCTAATGAGAATAAATTGGTACCGACTTTTTTATCGTTCATCAATGAATAAAAAAAAAATTATTCAAAATTAATACTCGGCGGCCAACTCACATTTGCCCTGTCAGTGAGGCTTTGTTGTCCTTAAGGGAGGGGAATTGTGCATTGGCCGAGTACCCAAAATAATGGTAACCTTACAGAGCCTCAATACTTTTTTTTATTGGAAAATGGGAATAAATTGCTACTCGAATTTTTCTATTGGATTGGCATTGGCAGATTTCTCACAGAAATCCAATAGCTTCCTTTTTTGGAATGCTTGCCAAGCAGAAGATCGAACATAACAAGCCAGCAGAGTACACACCTGAAATGCCACATTTGGTCAGCTGTAAACCTTTTACAGGTACATAGAATTATAGGCTTATGGTTATCTGCAGTACTTAAATGTGGGGGGTGGGGCCCAATGCAGATGCTGGTGGAAATGTTAATGAGTGAGAGCTCAGCGATGTGGTGCGACGGGTAACACCTCACATTCCTCGATATGAAAGAAGTGGTGGAAGGATGATGTGGAGAGTGGTTAGTTGTAGAGGCTCATAGTTCCGACACCTCAGCCTGAAATATGTCAAGATGAGGGAACCAGTGTTGCGTTGACACCTCAGCCCTGCCTATAAAGTCCAGATTAGGAACCGTGCTGACCAACCTTCAGCCCGGCCTATAATGGCCAGACGACGGGACAACAGTGCTGACAACCTCAGCCCTCGAATATAAATGTCTAGACGTGGGAACCACTGCGGACAAAAAAACCTCAGGCCCCTACCTATAATGTCCAGACGAGGGAACCAGTGCTGACACCTCAGCCCTGCATATAATGTCAAGACGCGGGGAGCGAGTCCTGACATCTCAGCCCTGCCTATAATGTCCAGACGGCGGGACCAGTGTCTGACACCTCAGCCTGATATAATGTCGCAGACGCGGGAAGCACTGCTGACAACCTTCAGCCCATCTATATGTCCAACAGAGACCCAGTGCCGACACCTCAGCCCTGCCTATATGTCAATGACGAGGGAACTAGTGCTGAATCACAGCCCTGCTTTTAATGTCAAGACGATTGAACCAGGTGCTAACACCCCAGCCCTTAATATAATGTCAAACGAGGGAACCATGGTTGACACCTCACCCCCTTTATAACGTCCAGACGAGGGAACCAGTGTTGACACCTCAGCCCTGCCTATAACGTCCAGATGAAGGGACCAGTGTTTGACCCCTCAGCCTACCTATACTGTCATACGAGGGAACGAGTTCTGACTCGCAGCCTGCCTATAATGTCAGACAGGGAACGCGTGCCAACACTCAGCCCTGCTATAATGTCAAGACGAGGGAACTAGTGCCGACACCTCAGCCCTGCCTATAATGTCAAGACGAGGGAACGATTGCCGACACCTCGCCCTGCCTATAATGTTCAAGGACGAGGGTACCAGTTCCTCCCCCGCTGTGACACATGCAGTTACTCATCACCGATGAGGTGATCTGAAATCACCGACGGCCCAGAGTGTTATGCCGAGATGATGATAGATTAAGTTCATGCACAAGTATGACTTGACCAAGATCCAAACTCTGCAATATGATTTGGTTAAATTCAAGCAATATTTGAATTATTTTCTCTTCAACTTCAATAGTACTACCAACTCACCGCTTCAATGTAACTCTTTCAACAACAAATGTGGGTTGGCTTCTCCTGACTGACAGTCTTCAGGTGTGCAAAGGCCGTGAAGAAAAAAAGGGTGGATCAGACAAAGTTTTTTCACACGACGTTTACTTGTGATATAATCATTTAATTGTCAGGTGTTTTCGGTTTCGGTTCATCACTGATGGTACTTTGCAACTATGCGAATTCTAACCTGGTCCTAGATATGCTCTGACCGCCAACAGGGGTTGGGTGTTTTCCAAGACAGCTAGCGTAGACTGTATGCCAATTGAAATAATATTGTTGCAGATCATCATCAGTTCCTGGAACTTTTAAACTATTCGGTTGATTTTTTTCTCCAATATCTTGCCAGTTGAAAAAATAAAAACTGAGAACCAATGGCTCAGTACCGCCTCAATGGAACCTTATTCACTATGTAGTGTGGTACAATCAGCTCGAATTAACGTGACGGCACGACGGCAATCTCCGACGGCCCTGCCAATTTGCCGTTATGCCCATTACTTTCAAGCTTCATCGGCGGCAGTGACTGCCGTGCCCTATTGCTCATTGCCGTCGGTGTCCTCGCCTCTCAAAACAAAGATAATACCCTACAGCAACTTCTGCAAGTTTCCATTGAATCCTCATCAGGCCAACATTACATGTAACAAGGTCATATTTTCCGCATTGCCATTTTTACTCAATTCTGTCCTTTGGATTACTCCTTTCAATTCATTGTAACTGTATTGTTTTGTGTCACCATACATCGTTATATCGTGTATGTCCAATGGTACGTACTGGTGCGATTGAGTAAAAACTTGCCTGACGTACGCAACCCATGGAGCTATTATATTAACCGCAAACCGTACTGTACAATTCATCGATTAGGCCTATCTAATCTCCGCTCCGCATTCGCACACATATTCGGATTATCCTTCAACCATCATGTTCTACATTTCTGTCGTAGGAATTGTACGTGGAATCAATAGATCAGTGGCATAAGTAACGTTAACCCAGGCCTGGGATCGCCCGCGCTGCCCACACATTTACAAATAATTAAAAACGGCAGTATGTATGCACCCGCGACGGCCTACGTAATTAGAGTCAGCTTAATTGTCCATTCACTTCTGAGCTAAATACTGCTATGCATTGCATCCGTGCTGCGCACCAGTGGTTGTTGAACTTGTGTAAAAACCGTTTTCGCCGTCAGCAATGCAGGACACGCTAGTCGATGGGCGGCGGTTCAGCTAGCGCTACAAGCCTACAAGCGTACGCCTGTATGGTCGTATGATGTGTGAGTGTGGGATTTGAGGTGATACTGTTTATGATTGTGTTGCTCACGAGTTCCTTCTCAGCGAGCGACACTTTTCACATCACATTATAATTGCCATATATCAGTAGTCCTACTGATACGCCTAAATGAATTATATGCCAGAAAGCTACATTGGTTTTTCATGGAAAATAAAAAAAAAACGATCTCATTTGAGTATCTAGAGTGAATTAATTACGATTTGAAATCATTTGTCCTAATCGAGCGGTTGACTCGACCGACAGGAATACACTGGAGCTTCGCTTATAATGTTACGTAGTATATGCCATTTTGCGGTAATATTTTCACATTTGGCCTTCTTGTTGCCCTTGTCTTTTTTCAGATTGCGTTGCTGCCCTAAAAATTTTCTAATTGGCCTTGGTGCCCTGCCGTTTTGAATGTAAACCGAAGGCAATTTTTTACTGCACTCAGGAACTTCCTTGTTCCCTCGAACTTTCCAATTCGAGGCCTGGGTACAATATTATATTTTTGGCCTTTAATTGACCTTGGACCTGTGACTTCCTAAACACCTATATTATAATACGTGTTTTATATATAGTGTCCTTGGGCCTACACTAGATTTATTCGCGCATTATTAAGGGCAAAGCTATGCTCTCCTAACCCCCCATGTAAAGCTGTCACACCAAATTCAGCTTAAGGAACAAAAGGATGTGTACTCATTATGGGGAACCCACATAACCAAGTTGAGCTTCATTCCATCCGGTGGGGTCGCGTTATGCTCTCCACAAGCAACATTGGCCAAAATATCAATTTTTGTCCACAATTTCCCCATTTTCCCTAAAGTGACCTCTGGGTCTGCAACCAAAGTCAAGTTATACACTCTTCACAAGCGGTGTCACATACATCCATTCATACTACATTCACACATACTGTCATGACTGCATAGATTCCCGGACTTCAGTCGAGGAATAAAAAATGTTTTGCTTCAATTTCCTCTCCCCCAACGCATCTGTTGCTATGGCAACTAGTAACAGTGAATATAGGTGAAATGGCAAACTGACTACGATATCTTATATCCAAACATCAGGGACTGATGAAACAAGGCGATCGCGCCCCAGTGTCTCGCCTGATGTGCGCGATCAGTGTTCCTTCTATTAGTCCACCATGCAACAATTCAAGGCATTCCATGTGTCGTCTAAAGATTTCGGTATTATCCTTCAACAGAAACACCTACTTATCAGTGACGAATTTCAAATTCGAAAGGACTGATTACTGACATTGTCTACTGAAGGAGTAAAGTTTTGTGGGAATGTGACTAACTTGCTCAAACTTTGCAAATTCAGCAATTTAACCAAGTTTTTCACGAAATCCCCGGCAAATTTAAAAATTATGCCAAACTTAGACACGATGAATGACCCTTCCAGTGCCCCTGAATCCTAGCAAAAAAATTGGAACTCCGGTAAACTATACCACCAGGTTTCATGAAAATCCAGCGAACCTTAAAATTTTGCATGAATTATGCAAACTATTATGTGAATGACCTCCATTGACCCTGCTCTTTGTTAGAAGTTTTGGGACCCGAGGTAGACTATATTCACCAAGTTTCTGAAAATCTGACAACTCTTGAATTTCGCATAAATTATGCCAATTAATACGACTCAATAATTACCATATTTAAATCTGAAAATCTAATCAGTTTCCATCTACCTTATCCCGCATCTATGTACCAACGCAAGTCACCATGCACGTACGGTTTCATCCGTACTTCTTGCCACGAGCTAAACAATCATTCACTTATTAGTGCTTTTGTGTCCCAAAATCTAATCAGATTGTGTTCACCTAACCTGATGCTACCCTGACCCTGAAATTTTGTTGCAATTGCACTTACCGTTTCAAAAGATATCCTGCTAACGAAAATGTGCACACAATACACACACGCACTCATTCCTGCGAAACAAAGGACCAGAATTAACTTATCATGTATACAGGCCTTGGTCCATAAAAATAGAAGAAAACAACAATGCTTGTCTTTCACATATGTTTTCCCATTTTTCATAAAAAATAGTGTGGGGCTCTTTAGAAATGTGTGCTCAATACTGACCAGGTGGGAAAGGGCAACAAATTAAAGAAGTGGAAAAGGTAAAGAGCACAGACAGCTAAAGTTTTGAACCCAGAAACTTAGCCTGCAAGCCCAGCATTTTAACAGTATTCTACAACCAAGTTACATGCATTTGATGAGGTTGGGGCCAGCTGTTACTATCATTAGTACTGCTGCAATTAGTGGTAGTTTGCCTGATCAAAATAAACAAAAAATTATGAATCCCCCTGATTAGTTAAGGACGATGTTGGGGATTATCATAGGGCATATTTCCTGAAGGGGAATCAGATATGATAACAAGGTGAAGACATCCCGTTAGAAGGCATTGCAAGATCATTGTCACATTATTGCAGTAGCACATTATTAGTGTGAGTAGTAGTTTTGAACCCTTACGGGAGGAAGGTTTTCAGAAGGCGGTCCGAGGCCTGGAGAGGATGCGTTCGCTAATCCAGCATGCTTGTGTCCGGAGACCTTTTCAGTGTTTCTCAAAGTGGCGATGTCCAGTTCTGTGTAGACCACATCAAAGATCTGCCGAACAATACTGCTATCCCTCTGCATTTTCCTGTCAAAATACACATTATACAATTTAACCATAACAGGGGGGAATCATATAAAAGCGCAGCCTAATTAAAAGCGCTCATCGGCTTGACTGCTTAATGAGTTGTTTGTATCTACTACTAGAGCCTTGTGATGCTAAGAAAATGTACAATTATGTGTTATGTTCCAGATATGGGGCCAAGACGGCAGTTTCAAACATAGCCTATTGTGCCCCAGTAACAACCATTGTCCATGATCTTCATATGGCCAAAGATGCCTTAGCAGGCAATAACACAACTGCTACTCAGTTTTGTTCAATATCCATCGAAAATACCAGTTTAGACGAGAAAAAGCCATTCCATCCACCAATTTGCCTATTGTGCCAATTTAATGCCATTTGACCATAACCTTCAGTCAATCTCAGCGATGGTCCCGGAAGAGTTGAGAGCATTGGGTCCAAGTTTGGTTTAACTCCATCAAAGAAATGACTGTTTTGCTTCTTTTCATCATACTGTTTCAATCCTACTGTTTTAATTCTACTGGCATATATGATGTTGCATCCAAAAGTCTCCAACAATCGAAAAGAGCTACAATGTGGGTGCAAGTATTGGTATTGTAGTGTCAGGTAGTATAGCCACAGTGTCATGTTACTGTAGCTGTGCAGTTATTGGTATTGTGTGTTGGGTAGTATAGCGACAGTGTCAGGTAGTGCAGTGTTCATTGGATGGTAAATTGTTGGGAATGTAGTGCAGTGACTGGTAGTATAGTGTCCCAGTGTTAGTAGCCGAAAGAATGTCAGGTGTCAAGTAGATTAGTGAAGTGATGGGTAAACCAGTTTTAATGTCAAGTAGAGAAGTGCAGTGTCAAGTAAGAGGTATGAAGTGTTGGGTAGAGTAGTTGTATGTCATAGAGAAGTGCAGTGTCAGGTAGAGTAGTGAAGTGGTGTTGGGTAGAGTAGTTTTATGTCACTAAGTAGTGTCATTATCAAGAGAGCAGTGCAGTGTCATGTCGAGTAGTGCAGTGTCCAGTAGATATCATTGTGAAGTACGATGTTATTTGTGTATTGTTGTTCTCGGCTGGAATTGTGATGTCTTTCTGTGATTGCTGTATACCCTGTGTGGGGTTTTGTGCAGTTATTATAGGGGGGAAGAGGCATAATCCATCCCTAATCAGGATTCTAAGGCATTTTATGAAAATAAAATCCTCTGCGTCCTAAATGAATATTTCCAAGTTAATATGGAATCTCCAGGAGATACCCTGGTCAGCAATACAAGGCATGTTTACAATGAGGACCTGGTCTAGGATTCAACATTTTGATTTAAAGATAATCTTCCTACTCTGGTGTAACCGATTTTCTGATGTTTGCCCTGACATTTGTCTGTTTCACCTTGAGATTTACTGCTTTGCCTGTTTAAGAAATGTATGGCGAGTCAGTTTGGCGGTTTTTCCACATTTTCTAGACTTCATCTGGCTGTCCAACTGCTGTATAAAAGTGGTAGGATACGAATATGATAGTATCACCTTGAGTTAGTGAGTTATACTTGAAATAATTGATTGAAGTGTTGACGAGTTGAACTACTCAAGGCAAATCCAAGTTAATTATAAAATGTAAGTGGCTTTTTCAAGTTTTCATTATTTTATCTTTCTGCATCTGGCAATATCACTATTATTTTTGGAAGGAAGTTCCAAACCATTCTTGGGTTACCTTTGAAGCACAGGCACACACGATGAGTCGACAATGCTCAGGCTATATCGTGCCCCCATTAGCTGTGGGAGAAAAAACAATGACAATGTACCTCTATGATATTGACTATGCACACTGTATTCAACTTAGGTAAGCAAGATGGCTCAAATAATGGCTTTTCTAAAAATATGACGAAAAAATTTCAGAAATGTCCAAGGCGGAAAGCAGAGACATCGTCTAGAACAAGAGTTATCAGGCTGATTAGAACTGCAATTCCGTACACTGTCAGGCGATTTATCAACGCAGTTCAGGATTCAGCCACTTTCGTGACAGTGTTTTGTGTCATAATTCAATGTTCCATTGAACATTACCCACCCCAGGAACATCTTAACAGCAAGGCTCCAAAAGTACATGGTAATGGGAACATGACGTGACCATGCGCTTAACATCCAATAAAAATAATATAAGAAAATCATGAACCCAACTTTAGCGGATATGTGAGGGAATGAGCGCAATATGCTGATTGAAAAATCCATTGTGATATCACGGGGGGACCCTAGTAATAAAGGTCAAATGCAAAAACATGTATCTTGAAACCCTGTTACAATGAGCTACAGTGAAGGTAAGACTAATAAATAACTCGCAAGCTAATGACTACTATGGAGAACCCACATTCCAAGTATAAGCTCCATCCAGTTCAATGGGGTCAAGTTAACAAGCTGAAAAGTTGGCCGGAATAACAATGTTTCAACAATGTTCCCTTTTTCCTAAAATGAACCTTGTATACCACCAAAATCAATAGGTTTCATGTACTTTCCATGAAAAAGCTGCAAATTACAACTGGACAGGATGAGCATTTTAAAACTTATTGTGTTAACAATATTTTCAGACTTTGACCTATCATGACCTTTAATGGACCAGACCTAAACAATAGATTTATTACATGCAATAAAGAACTTCATATTGCTGTGAAGGACACATTCACTAATGGCTCTTCCAAAATAAAAGCCAACGCTAACAAGATTCAAAACTGACCAGCAGCGTTGAGTGACCTATCTGGACACTTTCATGAAGGGTACATGTAAGATGCAACTGTCAGTTGAACGGGTTGCATAGTAAATTTTTTTGCTGAATTAAATCTTTGAAGAAATAAAGAGGGTGCAAGATTGGGGAGACAATGGAAACCAGTATGAGAACATACTTGGTGGGATAGAAAATGTTGAATTGGCATTGTAGAGCCGGAAAAGTTTGACCTCTTGAAAATGATGGGGTGGGTATTGGTTCTGCATGCGTTGTAGTTGCCCATGGACTCCGTAGATTGACAAATAGAGAATTAGCATAATCCATGTGAGAGAAATTATAGGGCCATTTGATATTTTGAGAGAAGAGTTAAGCTCCAGATATTTTGGCTAGCTTGGGATCCTGTACTCAGTATAGGAATCATAACGCAAACAATAGGGTTCATTCACCCCCACCCCATAGGAAAGTTGTATACCATATCCCAACATAACGGAACCAAGCAATTCTAGTCTTATCATGATTTTCTGGCTTTGATCCTCTCTTTACCTGAGATTTGACCTGACCCCAAAAACACTAGGGAACAGGTGATCAATTATGGCGAAAACCTACACACCCAACTATGAGCTTCCTTCAAACTGGTGGAGTAGTGTGATAGTGTTTCAACAAGATAAGTTCAAACCAATATAGATTTTTCACAATTTTCCCACTTTTCAAAACATGACACCTGGTCTACACCACAAACTTTAGGGTTCATGTACTCCTTATAAGGTACTGCATACCAAATTCAACTTGAGATCAGACCAAGCAATCTGGGGATATCATGTTGACAAGGTTTTCAGAGACCATGTTGACAAGGACCCCAAAACAATAGAAATCATGATGTACCTAATATGAAGTACTCACATAACCAAGAATGACCTCAATCTATCTTCGTGTTCATGAATTTTCCAGATCTAAGTGTTCATGGAGTTTTCAGACTTTGACCTCAGATGACCTTCAGACAGACCTCAAAACAATTAGTACTCATCATGGGGAAACCCTATACAAAGAATGTGCTTCTTCCATCCTCGTGAGGTTGTGTATCATGTTTATAACGAGCCAGGCATCATCACACACACACACACATACACACACACACTGCCATGGGTCATAGATTCCTTGAGTTTTCGTCAAGGAATAGAAACCTGACAAAACTGATCACAGCCTGTAGAGATACTGTATTTGTCATTTGTTTGTGAAACCTTTCTCTATCAAGGCACAAAGGGGCAGCATTTACTGTGTAGTGTATGGCATGATGTTGGTGCCAGAACCCCCATATACTAGTATGGTAGAGGCACTTAGGGCCTATTCACCCATATAGCTAGCTTTTGTACACAATTCCCATACATCAGGCTAAGCCTGAGCTAATGAACTTAGATCCACATTCATACTCACCTGTTCTAATAAAGACTGAGTGCCTGCCAGAGTCATGGAATGTAGCTGATAGCAGCAATGTTGTGTACTACCTCCCTCAGTATGACAGCCTACAAAGAGGAAGCAAGAACAAAAACAACAAAAATCCAAATCCTTTTAACTTGACTATGCATCAGTAACCTGCATTGGAACAATGTCTAATTTTCCTATTGCTAGTTGACTGATACTGTAATGACAGCAGAACCTGAAAGAATCAGAGGTGTCTTGAGTTTGCCAGCCCCTAAGTGTTTTTCATGGCACTACCCAGTGACCAGCTCCATATTCAATATTCACCGAGACCGAGTGCTGAATCCTATTAATGGGTAAGCGTGACATACACACATACATACATGTGCATACACACATATATACATATACGTGCACATGCCAAAGTGATTGTTGGGATGTCAAGTCTCTTCCTGAAAAAAAAACTGGGCATGCAATCTAGAATTCAGTGAAGAGGTCTAATAAGAATTGTAGAACATGTAGATGTTTGCTACATGGCAACCAGCAACTATGAATATGAGTGATATTAAATGGCAAACTGATTGCAATATCCAGCTCTTCAGGGTGTTAATGACCAGCATGTCGTTATTCATCAGTCTGTGAGAGGCTTGCTCGATCATGGAAGCAACAAGAGTTCTTCTCAACTCCACACAAGTGAATAAAAAGTATTTATTGAAGAAATAGAGTACCTCTGGGTCTCTCTTCAGCAATTTGATCTCCCTGGCTGAGAAGCTGAAGATAGCATCCTGGTTGGAACTCCAATCTGTGATGAAGTTATGTTGCTGGAGGGGGAAAAGTTCAATTCAGTTTATAGGGGCACAATTCTAAGCATAAATTGGAATAGGGTGAAGAGTGAATTTCAAATGGTGAGGCTCTATGTAGGAGAAAAATTCAAAATTTTCACAGAAATGCTCCAATTATCCTTTGAAAAAGGTCAAGACAATTTTTTTTTTTTTTTTTTTTTTTTTTTTTCAAAAGTTTGGTCAACATCCATTGAAGAATGTGTATTTATGGGAAAGTTGACAGTCAGATCGCGATAGCACGAAATTTGCACCACAGAGGCAAAAGGGCTGCATCACAGAGGCAAGGAGGCTGCTTTAAAGGGAAGGTGATGGCATGAGGCAGGATCACTTCTTCTGAGGAGGTTATCTCACTTTTGGACCTCTAATGATCAGTTTGTGGAATTAAACAGAGATATTATACATCATATTGAAAACAAGCAAGGCTCAAGGAACATTCTGATGTAACTTCCATTTTTTTAGCACTCCTATCAGAGGAATCATGTTTTACAATTTGATGAATGCTCAAAAATTACCCTTTCATTATTTTTCTTTTCATCAATTTCTAGGGTATCACTGTTGTTCGTTTCCTTCTTATTACATGGAGTAGACCTCCTGATGAGCCCCCATGGGTTTCTGGCCAACTTCCTTCCACATTGTACAGTATAGGGTATTCATATAGGCTCTCTGTATACAGCATTTATAGTGAAAAAAACAAACCAATGAATGAATGAATAAACCAGGAAAGCCAAAAGTCTTAGTGATTCCTTCACTCTTCTTGAAACCTACAGCCAGACACAAGGACAAATGGGAGATTGTCCAGCTCATTAGGGGCAACATAACTACCTGTAGGCTAACAGCTTAGGCCATCGATTTAGTGTTGCTAGGTAGGGGCAACTGCACAAATCAATATTAATCAACAATAATATGAGGTATTTTATGCAAATTAGTGAAACAGTAGTAGATTATGTCAAGCAAGTAACTGATGAGGTCCAAATTGTAACCTTACTCTGGCATTGTCCAACACCCTCAGGATATCTGTCCTCCTTGTTGGGTCGATTGCAAAGGGAACATTCGGAATGGTGGCAACATACTGCAAAAAGAATACATATTTGGTAATATTGTAAGTAATAAGTGCACAGTACTATACTGTTCTCCACATTACACCACAGAGCATCATACATGCAGTACAATATCACACAGTTTACATGTAGTTGACTTAACATCTCGAAGTCGAGAATGACGAATCACCCTCTCAGCAGAAAACCCGTCAGTACTGAATGTGACAATGTGTGCTTCTTTTATGAAGGCACACATTTAGAGGTAAGGTACAGTAACCTACAGTATTACCTTAAACATGGGAACCAGATTACAGGCCATCAAACAAATTTGAGAAGCCAGGTCTAATTGAGGTATAAAAGTTTGGGTTCTCGTTTGGAAAAGATGGGGGAATCGACCCAGATACTGCTTGCTACAGTAAAATAAACAGGCTGCAGTTCCCTGAATCAGAATGATTTAACCACATCTCTATAATTGAAACACTATAAATATTGAGAAGACGTAACACTGTACACTTCAGTTTGGGTCAAGGAGCCCACAGAACACAAATTGCCTCCAGGCAATGAATTTCATCTTCTCCTATCTATATTTGCTTTCTTCAACAATGCTTTTGTTCCTCTGAACTAGCTTCACTTTACCTGCACTTCTTTCTCTATGTAGTCATCGATCAGAGTGCGGGCACTGGTAATGTGTAGTCTGGTGGGTTGAGCTGAACAGTGTGTAGCTCTCTCTTCATCCTAACAGGCTGCCGAGTAGCCTCTCTCGATGAGCCACGTTTCTCCTTGTACTTGTACAGCTTGACTGACCTCTGCAATGTAAGAGGAACAAAATCTGCATCATGATGAAAAACTTGATGTAACTACTTATTAGGAGAAAATTGGTTTCCAACGTGGTAAATTACTATAGTGATTCTACAGCTTTAGTATTTAAGTGCTAACACTACTTTAAACAGTGCCTCTGTGAAATGTTGGAACATGTAAAAGTTGGCTTACAGTATATAGGCCTATGCCGGTTAATGCAAAATTTGTTTCATTGGGGCAATTTGTGTTGCATGCATTGGGCAAGTTCATTAATTGGCCAAATTTGATAATTGCAGTTCCCAACACATCCGCATTGGCTCATAGCTTCCTTACATAACAAGGCGACTGCCGAAAGTGTGCACCAGGGTGATAAAACTTCCAATTTTGCATGAATGATGTAAAATTATGAGACACTGTGAATTTCAGTGTCCTGGTTTTTATCTTACAAATATCACAACCAAAGACAGACCACACCACAAACTTGCATCAATTATGCAAATGACCTTCGTGACCGCGGAGTACATGTCGCCATCAGGAGGATATTTCTGACACCTCCTGAGGGATGTGAAAGACGTCTTGACACATTATCATTGTCTCTTCTTGAATGAAGTTCAGGCGAATGAAAAATCACAGCACATCAAGTTAAAATCGCTTTTTGATAACTAAATTTTATTTTCTGTGAGGGCAGTCGTAGAGAGCCTTCCCCTAGCGCGCAAAGACGGTGAACGGCTACAGGATGACGATGAAGGGGTTTAATCTGTGCTCCCAAATAGGCCTCCCATAGGCCGACACAGCCCTGATCCTACACAATGTTCTTAGCTCCCAATGTGGCTGAGAGATCAGAAGCCGCTCTGGGGGCCGGGCACCATGAGTCTACGGCCAGGAGGCCTACCGCCTGACGCAGCCCGCGTGGCCACGCTCTTCCTGCCGGGCGCTCGGCATCCCTGGACTCCCAGTCCACTGGCAGGTTACCACAGGCTCTCGGACTCCCGGTCGGCCATTCGGGGGGTTTTTTACAACACTACCAGGGAACGCAGCTCCCTGCCGGTCCAACAGGGGGGTTTACCACAGATATGCTTCATGGATTCCAGGGTTATGTGGCCCTGGTCCGGTCCAACCAGTGGATCCACCCTGTCCCTCGGCTCCCACGGTCCAACTGGGGGTTTTCCCAAGTCTCAGCCCCCAAAGGGGTACCCAGTTTTACCAAAGGTCTCTATTGGGTTGGGGCTCGTAGGCCCAATTCCACAGACCGTGACAAAGCCAACTTCAATCTCCCCAAGCTCCTAGGAGTTGCTGCTTCTTCCTTGGATTGTGGAACCATCTCTTCGTCTGGCGTCTCTCCGCCTTTCCAGCAACGTGGACAATCTGGTAAAAATCCCACGGTGGAAGGGGCCAAACTCTTACAACCGTTACATCACGTGGCGCATATAACTATTACTAGGAACAAGAGTTTTGCGTTTTGGTAATTATAAATGGATGTAGTTTCCCACAGGGCTAAAGTCCACCAGCACCTACATAATAACAGGAAGCAAAAGGTTCAGTTATTTCTTGACTCTTTTTGACAACCTAAGCCAGACACACTGACAACTGGAAGATTGTACCATTTCATTATTGCACGTACTCTACAATTTTCCCATTTTCCTCAACAACTTAGTTTTCCTGGTACCTTGATAGAGAAAGCTCACACTAAATTTAAGTTTTCAGACTTTGACATCTGGTGACCTCTAGACTGACCCCAAAACAGCAGGATTAATGTACTAGGGGGAACACCCAATACCAAGTAGAGCTTCATCCATCCGTGGAGTCATTCTCCAGTTTACAAGTACATACATACACCCACAGACATACACACACAATACCACCTGTCTTGACTGCAACATACATTTCCCTGATTAAAAAAGCAATGGGGTTCTGTACTCACCATAAGAAAGCTCCACCAAGTCAACCTGAATCCGATCAACCATTCTGGACTTATCGTGTTTACAAGGTTTTCCACGACTTTGACCTCTGGTGACCTCAGATTGACCTCTGACCTAAACCCAAAATAATCGGGATCATGTACCGATCAATGGGTATCGCACCAAACCAATAAGCTCCTCCCTTTAGGTGGGTCGTTTCGTGTTTACAACAAGCCAAAATTTGCCATTATTGACCTTTCATAATTTTTCTATTCTTGACAAAACTTCACCCCCGACCTATACCAAAACGAAAGGGTCCTGTCTCCCCATAAGAAAGCACACACCAATTTCAACTTGATCAATCAACATTCTGACTTATCATGTTGACAAGGTTTTCATACTTTGACCTCTGGTGACGCTTAGATGACCTTCTGACCTGACCCCAAACAATAGGGTTCATGTACTCATCATGGGAACACACATACCAAGTATGAGCTTCATCCATTTGGGTGGGGTCAGTTATCGTGGTTTACAAAAAGCCAAAATGGCCAAAATATTGACATTTTCCACAATTTTTTTTATTGTTGACCAAAATTCCCCGCCAACCTATACCCAAAACAATAGGGTTCAACAACCATCGGATCAACCATTCTGACTTATCCTGTTTACAAGGTGTTCAGACTTTGACCTCTGGTGACCCACTGACCTCAGATTACCAGCTGACTTGACCACAAACAATAGGGTTCATGTACTCATCATGAGAACACACTACCAATTATGAGCTTCATCCATCCAGGTGGGGTCGAGTTCTCGTGTTTTACAATGCAGGCGTCACATACACACCACATACACACACACACACTGTCCATTACTGCATAGATTCCTCCTGCTTCGTCAGGGCAGAAATCAAAAGGTGATGACAGATCTTTCCACGAACTGCTGTAAGTCCCCCCCCATTGCTCTATCAATTCCACCAAGGTGCTGACTGATATAATGTTAATAACATTCCTCTTCCAGCGGCTCTACTCTGCTAATAAAGCGACGATATGGAAAGCCCGTTCCTAAAATAGAGGGTGTATCGCTCTGTAGTAATATGCCACGGTCGAAAATCACCCACTATCCTCTGCAGGACTTTGTTTGACAATTCCCACCAAAATTTGGGATTTTTTTGCCTCATTACGATTCAGGTGAGGTAGATGTCACTCATCAGTAGCACACGGGTATTGATATGGATGGGAGCAGACGTTCAGTAAAACATGAATCCTTCAAATGGGGAATTAAAAAAGAATATCCAGCCAATGCATGTCACACTAGGTTGGAGATCAATAGAGTATTTTCAGCAGTCATAGCCGTTTCCCGTAATTTGAGTAAAGAGAGATCTCATCATCCGATTGTGGCATCCACGTTGACATTGCACCTCCCACTATCCCGCCCATTATTCAGAGCGCGACGCGAGCCGTTGCTTGTCTTAAGACAGGCGTTTGTTAGCAAATCAATCACCGATTGTTTAAATGGTCATCCTGCACATATGGGTGAATGAGGCTGATACGAGTGAACAACGTCAACGCTGTTTCACAACAGGCTGAGCTGCTGCCTGCTCTGCCAGAGATCGGGAAGCTAATGTATTAAACAAAACCTCTCTCACAGATAGCTAATGGAATGCTTTGGGGGACTAATTGGGGTAATTAATAAATTGGATTTAATTACATCTAATCACACTATGCAAACACAATGCAATGAAACGTATGACCAGAACAGACGGAAGGGACGACCCATGAGACTTGTAGACAGTTAGGGCACAGTCAATTTCTAGGAAATGCTGCAGCTGAGGTATTGTCTACTAGTCTCTGGGGTACATCATTCTAATCGTTCAGGAGTTCTTGGAAAGGCTTTTGCCATAAGCAGCAGTGTTTGTGGTAAAAAGCTTTACATAGTTGTTGTATGTCCTTTTCTCACTCTTTCTACTTATGGGTGTTATTAAGTCTTTGGAATGTCCAGATTCTAATGGATGATTTTTGTACAGTACAAAGTATGCCGTCTTGGCTTTTCTACGCTCTTGGAGGCTCATTCACTCAAGCGATGCCATCATCTGTGTGACACGAGCTTCCGGAGTAGCACCAGTTTAATTACGCTGCCCTGCGCTGAACCATTTAGGTATGTTTATGGTCCTTTGGCATACATGTGATATGGGTCTCATGGCAGCTAACCGTATGCACGGTGTGGTATCACGGAGAGTGTAACTTATACTTTTCCTCAATATTCCTTGAAGCATGAGAAATTCTTCGCAACGAATCCTCAGGTTCTTGAAGCTTTTAGCTTGTAGAGTTGTTGGTTGGTAAGAGGGGTACTCCATTCATAATGGGTTTATGTGTGTATCACCTAATTTGTCATGTTTCATATCTTCTCATTGTATTACATTTCTTGGTATCAACGCACATATCCCATTTGTTGGTCATATCATAACCAATTGGTCCCAGGGCTTTCTAGAGTAGATTTTCATCTTCATCAGAGCCTCTGATTGGTCACCATCGGCAGGTCGTCTGCCAAAAAGTTTGGATGTGCTGGAGACAGTATCGGCAATATCATTAATGACCATCAGGAATAAGAGTGGTCGCGAACACTGTTACCTGGGAGACGGCGAGACGCCACAGAGAACTTTATCCCAAGGATGAGAAGGTGACCTTGTTTGTGACTCGCTGGTAACGATTCATGCGGAACGACTCAATCCTGCGCTTTGTATTCCCCCTTAGTTCATAATGCTCAAGCTTCTGGATGATTTATGGTGGGTACTACATCGCACTGCCTTGGAGAAATCAAGTTTGGCTAGGTCGGTAATAGGGCCACTACATCCTGATATTTTGGTCTTGTTATTCTACTCCAGGTGAAAAAGCAGAAATGATGAGTGAAATCTGATTCTTCTTATGCGAATGAGGCTGTGTTTCCGATCTCCGATACACATCTACCATGATAAACAGTGACGGCTAGCTAGGCCTCATGGAACGCATTAGCCAAAAAACAGATAAAATGCTTGATCGAGTTGGAAAAACAGATTTAAATAAGAATTGCTGCAATTTTTTATGTGAAGAGAATAACAGAACTAAATATCAGGATTTGGTAGTCGATACACCCACAAATGAGTGAATATCGTGATTTTTCGGCTTACTCCATTGACTGCTAATACAAAGTGCCCGTATGAAATGCCTAGAGTAGTAGTAGGTTGAGTAGCCTCCATCCAACATGCTCAGTGGTTAACCTACTCTACGTATCACGATATCGTGCAAGGTTTGTTGCTTCCTCCTCAACACTGATACATTACTAATTTAAATTAGTAATGAGCCACCAACGATGTTCCCTGGAGCTCAATCAGTGGGTCCGTTCCACATATTCGATGTGATGGGGTTGTGGTCGATTAAAATTGCTACAGAGAAGAAACAGAACTTGCTTACCTACGTTAGACGGTTATTCAATATATTGGCCGATGATCAATGCAATTTGTTCAGCCTTATATGAGGAATATTCGGAAAAAGACAAACTAAACTTTCACCTGCAGAAACAAGGTTTGTTCAATGTGAGAGTAGAATAGGCCTTTAGGCCTAGCCCACAGTAATCGCATTCGCTTTTAACCTGAAAAACACGTCTCTGTTACTGATTGAAAAACATGATAATTTGAATGAATGTGTCATGTAAACGTACCTTTTTCCCCGAGTTTTCACCTAGTCGGTCATTGAACCCTTTCTGTTGGCTACTTAATCACTAATATCCACTTGTCGAAATCTGAGATATCGCGAGAAATGCAAACAAAACAGCAACAAGAGAAATTAATCAGAGATACATTTACCGATCACCGTTTATCGAGACCATGCAATATCTTTATTACCACATGAAACACTAGCACATCAAATAGCTTGGTGCAGACGATAGGGTTAACGTTGCCTCTGACTATTCATGTTGAGAAGTGCCAATTTTTGATTTAGATAGCGCCATCAAAGAAAATCTTTCACTTTTTGAAGGCAGCCTAAATTTTCACAGAATATATCTCTTGGGTTCCATCTTTAAGAAATACATTAGCCACGCGATTTTCCAGAAGTGCCACCATCCTGCTCATAATACAATTTCTGTCGAGGCAAAACATCTCGACTTGACCCCACCCATAAGTTTCTGTGCTCATCATGGGAAACAGACATACCAAGTATGAGCTCATCCATCCAGTGGGGTCGAGTTACGGTTACAAGCAATTAACTTACTTTCATGGGTACTCGCCAGACAGAGGATCAAACCTGTTCAAGGCTCAGCAAGGGATCAGACCTGGATACTGCACCTTTGTCAGCTGCGATCCCTCAACCATGTCATGAATGAGGCAACGCCTCTTTCCGCGGTACCTTAATGTAGGGGTGGGGGTTGGAGTAATCACTTGCAGACGGCAACTCGCGAATTGCCTATACCTCTCTTTTGAATCTGGTTCCAATCCCTTTGTGGCTGCGCGCGTCCAGCGAGAAGGCACAAGGTGACCATTTTGAATTATGACCCAATCGGTCATCGAACCCCGTCTATCGGGTGGAAGGCTACGTTCTACTCCACTGTGCAAACCACTCGGCCAAAGTGTCTGAAATTTGACTTTCGATCTCTTGTTGACCTCAGATGACCTTTGACCTGACCCCAAAAAATTGGGTTCATGTTTTCATCATGGGGAGTCCACATACCAAGTATGAGCTTCAATCACCTCCAAAAAAATGTGGGGTCGAGTCAGGCTGCAAGTTGATATTTTGGGGTATTCGCTAATGTCTTCAATTCGCGATGTCGGGAATGTTATTAAGTTCATTAAGTTTGGAAACGTGAGAAATGTTGTTCAGATGGAGTCGGTTATAACTGAAATTGAATCGTTTGGAGATGATACATCAATCTAGAACCATATGTTTGATTTGATTGAGTCAGTTATGAAATTGAGTTCCTTTGAACTTTTTGCTAAAGAAATACATTTATTCTATAGAAACGGATGGAAAAAACTCATGCTCCATACTTGGCATTTAAACCGTAGGAAAAACACAACCGCGCGCGAAGCGCGCAAAAAATAAATCAAAACTGTTTTTGTTCATGCATCACATGGACCATAGCAACTTCTAAACGGGGTCAAGGTACTTGACTTTGACAGTGCCATGGCATTCAAGAATAGCAGTTGAGAGTGGTTGATGACTCATCCTCCTGGCGAAAATTTTCCTTGGGCTCAGCAGCTCATCACAGGAAGTAATTTAGCGTGTAAGTCTTAGTCAATGGGCCGCTTATTTGTGGGAAATTTTTGCAATTTCACAGCTAGATTTTGTGAACGGTGATTCAGGGACTTGTAAATGGTTGAGCTCGATGGCCTATGCCTCTTTCTGAAATCGTAAGATAGTGAAGTTTGGACGTAGGTAAGCCAGAAACAGCGCTGGACAGCAGAGACATTCCTCGTAAAAATTATAGAAGTCGAAACAATCGCGCACCCCAAGCAATAAGCGCGAAAACTTTCGCACCTAACTCGGGCATTCGATGAAAAGTTGGGCGTTTCAAGATCGTGGTCTCATCATTTTGCTATTGCCTGCATGCTTATTCCCGCGGCTAAATGGACATATCACAGATCCCCAAGAAACATGCGACCTCCTGTCCCTCATATCGTCAAAAGTGGGGGGGGGGACATTTGCTATTTCTCCTCTTCGAAAAGTGGAGGCACGCTGATTGTACGTCCAATGAATTCAGGTTAGGCTAAGTACAAGGGGAGGTGGTAGGGGTACTGTTCCAGTGTGCTGAGTTCTGATTTTGTGTTCTGGGTTCCCCCGCGTGGAGGGTGTAGGTGGCTGTGTGTGGCTGTGTGTGACACCCCTTGTCAGGTCACGATATCTAACGAACCAAACAGGTATCAACTTCATATTAAGGTATGTGGGTGCCACATAGGGAGGACGACTCCATTGCCTTTTGGTTTCAGTTCAGTAATCCAAGGTCACGAAAGGCAACTTAAGAAAGCTAGTCAGCACGATATCTACAATGCATTCATGATCACGTTCAAATTAGGTGTGCGGATTGCACGTATGGTGAGAATGAACCCTATTGTTTTTTTGGTGTTAGGTTCAACCGAGTGGTTAGCACAGTTGGTAGAGCGGCTCCGCTTTTCCCACCCGGTAGCCGGGGTTCGAATCCCGGTCCGGTCAAACGCAAAGACTTTAAAAATAGGACCTGTTGCTTCTCGCTTGGCGCTCAGCATGAGGGATAGGAACGGACAGGGCAAAAATGTGGGTAGGCAATCTTTGATTAGTTGTCCGTCGGCGTGTGAAGTACCCCCTCCTTCACATTAAGTACCGCAAAAAGCATCGTCGCCTTGTTTCCGTGTACCTGGTGACGGTTCGCCGCTGACAAGGTCGTGCGATTATCCACAGGGTCCGCACCCTTGCCGGGCCTCGGTTAGGTAGGGTCCTTTGTCACGTCAGTGATGAGTAAAAAAAAAAAAAAAAAAGGTCATCGAGTTCAACCATAGGAACAAACCTTATATATGTTGGCAGTGAAACATTTTTAGAGGGATGTTGTTATGGAAAGTTTTGTCGTCCTTAGGCGAACTGTACATTTGGTTACCTACTTTGACTCATTTGAACCTTTGACCCCTCGTGACATTGAGTGCTAATTTTTTGTGATGAACAGATTCGTCTCGTTGAGACAAACCATAAAGAGTGAATAAGATCCTTCACCCATGATGTTCTATATATAGTCACCCAGTGGTTTTGTGCTAATCTCAAGGACACAACATCTACACTTGCAATGTTTACCTTGTGTATAGCTCTCAGTGTAGCCATGATTACCCTAACTAACTCACGTGGCCTTCGACAAACTTTGATGATTTATTTATGTGCATTCGCAACAAAGTAGTGTCTAATGGGCAGAGGGTGGGGGTGGAGTGTCCCTGCCAGGTTTTCCACGGGAAGAAAAAACCTGAAATAACCGGATGGTTACTGGGTGCAGGCGAACATCCTGTTATGATAACCCCTGTGTCTCCAACATAGCGGTTCAATTTACGAGACCCCCTCACCGCGGGTGACCCAGAACACAAAATCGAACCAGCAACACTGGGAACAGTACCCCTCTCAACCCCCTCTCCATCACACAGGTCCCGCACCCATTGCATACAATTGAGTTTGAGCTGAGTTGGGATACAGCAGTAGATGGAAAACCACTTTCTAAAGGCCTCTTTGAAATTTAGCATTTTAGATGTCTCTGAATTTGGTTTCTGTTAAAAACAAAATATCAACGTTAATTAGACAGAGAGCAGATATCTTCTCAAAATCTGGGTCAATAATAGAATGACCCGTATTTACCTTGCCCTTGCTCGAAAAAAATACGGTTGTCATCGTGTAAACCCCTAATCAGACCAATACTGACATAGTTGGCTATACTTGGAACTGCTAACTCCTCTGCTTGTTGCCTATTGATCCCCCTGTTGTTATGTAGTCCGTTCCAACTTATCTGAGGCCACCAGAGTGCATCGATGTCTGAACTAGCCGATAAACCAATACCCCCCCAACATGCAGGGGGTCATATATGCGAGATTCGTAGCAGCAATATGGCAAGGCATCACTACCCAGTTTGTGTTCTGTTTTTTCTCAAAAATTTCTATGGCTGTGGTTTCCGAATGTCCCTCGTCAGCAATTCCTGGAAATGGGGGGGGGGGGTATGGGGGGGATGACGAAGCAGATTTAAGTGACCCTTGGTGTCGCATCTCTGTCGGTTCGGCCCCCCCTTCCTCGGCCATCGCAGCCAGCCTCCCCGTAAGCGCTGCCTGGCTCCCTTTTGGGCGCACCTGGAAATATTGAAATTGCTGGGCATTTCATCGTTTTGCCAGCTCACTACTTATTGGCGGTTCATACCAATTGATCTCTGCAATTTAGAGCTCTGCTAAACTATTGAACATCAGCTCCATTGTTTGCAATACATCTTCACTATAGGCCTAGATCCCACTGACTTTAATATGGGTCTGTGCTAGGTTATTGGGCTAACCTAGTTCAGTGTGGCGCCAGATTTCCCCCCACGGGGGTCCGAGGTTCCCCGACGGGGGGGGGGGGAAGTTCCCCCGACGAGGCTCACCCTACCCCCTAAGCAAAACCTGCATTTTTTATGTTTTCATTTTTTAACATTTTTCTGGAGAAAAAAAAAAACGATAAAATGAATACAACAATTGGTGAGAGCAATTTTTACTTTCAAGAGCTCCCCACTCAAATCAGACGCCCTTTTTAGTATAAGGTCTGGTATTCCCAATAACTGCACGGCAATACCTGGCAACTGCGTCGTGAAAGACACCAATCTAAAGAGATGCAAAACATCGATAGACGGCAGCACGAGCAGCCACCCCAAACGAAGCGCGCCGAAAATTTTCAGCTTAAATTTAGGAATTTTCACTATAAAGAATTTTGGAATATACCCTGTCGGGGCAAAAAGCCCTCGTCAGGGTGTGTAACATTAGGCGTACCCACATCTGGCCCCCGACAGATGGGAAAAAATTCCCCGACGGGGTGGGGCCAGGCTTCCCGACCGAGGGGGGGCCTGGCCCCTCCTGCCCCCCCCCCCCCCTGCTGGGCCGCCACCCCTTGCCTAGTTGCAAAAGGAGTTCGGTCATGGTCATGTTTAGTCAACCTAAAGTATTCGAGTGGTGCCTGCCTATGTAGTCCTTAGCTGTTAGGCACCTAACGTTAAGCCAATGTATGCCTTAGTACGAACTCTTCCTTTTCATTATCAGTGGAAGGGGTGAGACACCAAAGCATGTCTAACATCCTTCCTGCCACAACAATCTAAGAGGCACAATTTGCGAAGATTATTTCGAAATCTTAGAATATTAAATTCTTCACAGAAATTGATCGTATATGGCACTATAGCTGCTGCAATAATCGCGTAATTTAGCGCGAATTCGGCGTATAATTGCCAGGGCGCGATCACCGAGGACGGGGGGGGGGCGGGGAACATGTCCCCCCAATATTTTTGGTGGGGGACATAATATCAATACCATACCCCCCCCTACCCCCCCCCCCAATATTTGCGGACTGGTGGAAAAAAAAAAAAAACCTATAATCATATGTACAGTACGGCCATAACACAAAAGTCTAACTCCTATTTCTATTTGAATGCTTAAATTTTAATGTTGAGAAGGCCGAAATGCCAAGAAAAAAAAAAAATCGCGCTGCGCGCGGTGTATCCTATCTTTCCATTACATGCATAAAACAGTAGGCCCACGTGTACGATAGTCGATTTTATGCATATATTATTTTGTCCTACGTGTCATCTTCAAGGTGGTGAACCTTAGTAGGCACGAAGGGAATTGGTTGGTTTTAGAGACTTGAATTCATGTTTCAGCACAAAAGCACACCCCCCCCCCCCCCCCTCCGATGTCGCTTACTGCCATAATACCCACCACTGGGGAAAATTTTTTTACCGTTCTGGTTATCTGGGGGATTTCCGTAAGGCTCATCTCAGAGCCCCTTTACCTATACGAGACCACTGATGCTGGCTCAAATTGGTAAGGAATATCATCGACTAGGTTCCTTCCAAGAACGTACGTTTCTTGAATACAATTGTTCTGAAAAGAGTGCACTTTAGAGACTTGCTCACTTGCATACAGCGCGGGAATTGCCGTTTCCCTGCAATCTTGAGGGTCTGTCAAACTTGCCAATTTTGGGACGTTGCTTACTGCACTGACAAAATAAATTGGTCACTAGACCAACAAACGAAGGTTAGTCTATCTGTGCCATTCGTTTGGTCAAACTTATGCCTAACTACGTTAGTAAATCTATATAGACTAACCTATGTTTGTTAAGCGCGTTAGTTCCCGCTAGTCTTGACGAATATTATGGTTGTCTATCATGTAGTCAAGCTTGCTGGACTAACTTATACTACCGATAGACTAACTTATGACTACGTTTTGGGTAGTCTATCTGGTGCCTTTTCGCCTAACTTTTGACTAACAGGTTGGTCCAGGGAGCTTGACTACCCTGGCTTTTGGTAACTTGCGACAATGAGGATTACTTAGATTGCTGGAATGGTAGCCTTCTCGCCATGTATTTTCATTTCAGCGATATGCAAGGACATATAAATGCGTACTAGTATAACAGCGACAGATAAAAACCAACAAAACTACTCTTGGTAGGCCTGATTGATTCAATACTACTGCCATCGACAGGATTAGCCGCAATTGTTTGTACCTCATCTCGTATTACGGAAACATAAACCTAAACACTGAGTGGCCTATGAAGGGTCCATTCATTATCCTTGAGCAGGATTGTCCTTAATCATATTAACCACCAGCTAATTAACTCCTGATTCAGTGAGAGTCCAGTAGGCCAATCGAAGAGAAACAATTATCTACAAGAGAAGAATCAATCCCGAGATGATAAACGTGAACAACACATCAACTTTATTTAGTACCGGTACTCGGCTACGTACTTCCCAGGAACTGACGACAACTTGTTTGAATATGACTCTGCTGGGAAGGCTCCAGTGCTCAATGTACCAGATGTGTTGACAAACGTTGAAACCAACATGACAGACAAGACTCTAGGTTAAGAAATAACATAACTGGCACACCTCGGTCTCTAATTTGATAGAACATCACTGTTTTGTCAACTGAAGGCTATTGATGTAGTTGGATGCAAGCAAAAATAAATGTGAGACTCTAAATACTGATCTGTTCATCAAGTTTCAATGCGGCAACCCTATCATGAGCCGTGTCACCTCCTATCACATCAATGACCGTTGTTTTCCTTTTTCCCCCGCCAAGTTGTAGTATCGTGCTAGGTTAGTCAAATTAGTCATGAGTTAGTCATTTCCATTCCCGCATACCAGCACAACGCTTTGCAGTCTAAGTTAGTCCATCGTATATTTTTGGTTGTCTATCCATGGTCTTGCTCAAAAGTTAGTCAATCTTTCAGTTCGTCAGGCTTACACCGAACGGGATTTCCATCCCAAATGTTAGTCAGTATAGCTTGACTATAACCTGCTGTACTTGACATTGCTTAGTCATCTTGATTTGCTACTTAATGTTTTCAGTTGCCATACGGTCCGGGAAATGCGTTTCCTCCTGCAATCCGGGGGGTCTGTAAAACATTTTTTTTCTTGTACCCTACGCGTCCACACCGACGGGTGGCCTGGATTGTACGGAATAAACATTGTCAGTTTCCTTCAAGAATGTTTCTTGAAATAAAAAAAAGTCCGCGAATTTATTGAACAATTTTAGGGATTTGCGCCTGGCCATATGACCCCAGAATTGCCGTTTACCTGCAATCTGTTGGGTCTGTACAACGAAAATTTCCTTGTACGCTACGCGCCAACCCATATGGCGCTCTGCTCTCTGCCTCAGATGGTGCTAACCGTCATTTTTCCCCACCCATATATAAGCCAGATCGCCCCCCTGTAATGCACGCCACCCGCAACTCGATGGTTTCTTTTATCAATTCCAATGTTGTGCCGTAATAACTAATACTCAACAGGTGGATTTCCTTCGGCTTGGGTACGAATTTTATTTCTGGCTGTCTCTGTCTAGACCATGATGATGGGTGGCCCTCTTTCTTTTTCCCATACAAAAGATTTTACGGCCAGACAATTTGCGCGTACCGAGTCGTTTTGGGTGCATTTCTAGCATGCTTCCGCGCGTTCAATTTGTCTAGCAAAATTGTTGCACAGTAAACATATGGGCGATCGGGCGTCTAACGTATAATATGTCTATGGTAATTACAGTACAAACACGAAGTTTTCCCGGGATAACGCACCATTAATCACAAAACCACCTGCGTATCATTTATTATTGAATCATATCTGTGAGGATGGTACCCTAATTGTTTAAGAGCATCGCGAGAACAGCACAACGTTGCGCGCGCAGTATGGTGTTTCCTTATATCACACACCACCATAACGCGCGCGCACAGCACACACACACACACACACACACACACACACACCTATATATATATATATATATATATATATATATAATATATATATAAATATAATCTATATATTATATATCTATATATGATATATATATATATATATATCTATAAAAATATCTATCTCTGTGTGTGTGTGTGTGTACACATGTGACAACCCTTCTCAGCACGATCTCTGACGAACGCAAACCGATATATCAGATAACAGATTGTAGATTAGGCAGTGAGTTGCTCATGTGGTCAGGATGAACCCTATTGCTGTTAGTGGTTAGTGCCAGATCAGGGCATTCGAGTCACGACAGGTCAATAAAAACTATTGTCAGCGCGGGCGTGGTTACTTGAAACTCCACTTGACAACACACCCAGGGCGTGTTGGTGTAAGGTGATTTAATTATTCTGCTATTTGCCTGCTTAAATTACTAAAATGAGATCTAGGTGATCTTGAGTCTCCCTGTTTGTTACAGAGGTTAGATATTGGCAGGAATCGCTTCACATACTTGTGGTCTACCATCTGTAGGCTTACATGCAGCGCCATTTGTTGCTCTTGATTATTTTAACGTAATGCCCTACCATAAGAGTTGCGTAGTCTACAACACAGGTATCCCCCAATGTACATTTCTGATCTAATTTTTTACTGCAAAAAAAGGGTAGCGATTCATTGCATCTGTGACCTTATTATTCGAGAAAGATCAGTCATAAGCGCCGAGGAGGTGGTCACTTCATCCCCTTTTTTTATTCCCCTCCAATTCTCCAGGACAAGCGGATCACGACCCCCCTGTGTCCACTGTAGAAACACTGTACCAGTACCACCCCCCCCCCCCCCCCCCCGTGACGCCAGATTGGCGATGCACTGCCCACTGGCTCAAATACAATTAGAGATTTTCTGACTGAACTGTCCTTGACGTACATCCTCCATCGTTATCCCCCTTTCGTGTTAAGACTACACCACATGGATAACGCTAACCAAGCAAACACAACTTCACACGTTGTATTGGCGGGAGCATTGGGGAGGGCCTGACCCACACATTTCCTGCATGCAATTGCAGATTGGAGGAAATTCAATATCGTTGAAAATTGAGAGCTAAAAGCAATCCACCCACCAAACGTAAACCTAAAAACCGAAAGATAACTTCGTTCCAATCATTTAATGGAATAATGGATGAGTGAATTCAGGGTGTGCTACATGCAACCAAACCAAATTGCAATCGGAGGCACCTGGGAATGAAAACAATTTACGGTGATGACACCAATCTCGTTGACCCCACCCAGAGGTTAAGTCAAGTCAACACTGTTTAGCCCGCCCAGTCCCATACTCAAAATAACTTCCTATAATCTATGCCACAGGAGTAAATTTTAGTCATCATCATCTCAAAGATACCCCCTCCATCCATATGTTCATCCAGGAGGCACCGATTATCCTCATCAACCGTTTCAATTCAGAAAAAACATGCCCTCTAGACCGCCCCCTCCTTAAGCTTCCATATCAGTCAGAGCGCTTTCGAATTCTGGAATGCGACAATCACAATTCCATGACGCACTATAATAATCGAATGGTTATAACACGTTGCGTTCGAACTGTAAGCATGACCAAAGCGTTTACCGTACCAAGACGAGGATTATTTTATGCCTTATTTCCTGCTCCGTACTGGGAATAGAACGGAGCCAGCTCGCACAATAACGAGGGCCCTACCCATCCGCCAAGGTGTGGTCAATTAGCAATATATGCTCAGTGGGAACGTGAAGTTGGCTTCGTTACTTTGGGGTTATCAGCTTAGCGTGAGTTGATGTATTCCTTCAAGTCACAACTGGTCTCGAGTCCCATAAACCCCATATGACGCCGGCAAGACAGTGAGTCTACTGATCGCAAGGTTTGTCAATCCATCACATTCCTTGTTCATGTCCTCTTAGTTCCAGTATAGTAAGCTTATATCGCCACGCTTTAGATTTTAGTCCAATCACATAACCGCGCCCCTATTGTGTGACCTGACTTTGTCATTACAACGGGACATATGCTTTTACGCCATACAATGGTGGTTTTCTACTAGCTCCACCTCCATCTAAGGAACCCGATATCTACCCCCCTCCATTGTGACTCAAATACCCCTTACAGTAATAGTAACACATGTTAGGTGTCCCTATTATCATCCCCTTCTGTCCCATCGTGTGTCAGTGGTGAACATCTCAGTCCAGCATGCATTGTCTGAGACTCATACTCTCCCCCGCTCACACCCGGGCTTTCCCGACCTAGACGCCCGGCGCCCTGTTTTTGGCCGCCGCGTTCCCGGAGACGTCCCTCTCTCGTGTTTCTACACACGGCCCTTCGCGACTGCAATGTATTGCTTAAAGGACCTTTTATGCAACTCCGCGCGAAAGTGTTTCGGGTTACTATTGGTGGGCGCAACCTCAGTTTTCTAAAGTTTGCTATGTATATCATATCATATGTTGGCACTACCATAGCCTTCTATTGGTCATACACGGCCTGTCTTGACTATTTTCCCGCCATCGTGATCAGCGCCAATGCTATTCTCTTACGGAGCCTATCCTCGCCAATACGACTGTCACGTCTCGAGTGCTCGGCTGTGCAATGGATGAATAGCCCCCCATTGTTTTAGGGTAAATAGGCGCTCCAGCCTTGTCGCTCCATCCTGTGATGTCTCCGAACAGTATGAGTAGGCGGCGCGGGTGGGGACTCCTTGGATGTCCACACAATTTCTCTCTATCGCGGGTCACAAAAAAAGTTTTCCCCTTAGCAATAAAGGTCCAGAACACTGGTCATCCCTCTCGTCAGCAGATTAGAAATTGAGTCTACCTCATTCGAACATATTCTCACTGACGCTCGTCTCAAATTTCTGCAGAGACAATCATGAGATTACACATTGTTTAAACCAAAAAACATACAATTTCCAGTGTACACCCACTACTACTCGCTAGAGATTATTGGGAAAGAAATTATCATAGCCTTTGGTTGCCATATTGTTCAAACCTTGGATGACTATTACTACTCTTTAGATATAACATATTGTGTCGACTAGTCCTCTTGATTCGCTGATTGTTTTCTGCTACATTGCTAGGTCTATATGGTAAAGCATCCAGGGATGATGACTCATTTTGGTGAACTGTTTTTTTTCCGAATCTGAATACCTTTGTTAAACGGTTTAAACAGCTTGAGGTTATGTCTTCCTCTGGTAACACTTCCAGAGTAGTGAAAGGAATTCTCCGTATTAACGTTGTCAATCCTTTGATGATCTTTGCGGTTTCTATAAGTCACCTCGATCCCAACGCTTTCCTAGACCATGGAAGCTGTAGTGCTGATAAGCGCTCTCCGTAATTCAAATGACGCAGAGCTGGTAAAAATTGTGTCGCTCTTCTCAAGACCTTCTCTAAACCTTCATTGTCCTTTGTTCGCTGAAGAAATGCAGAAGAGACTTAGTGGTCAATTTGGCGTTGTGTGTGTGTATGTGTATTTATGTGTGTGTGTCGTGATGTCACATTGTCAGAAGATTTCTCACAAACCGTGAGGCCGATTATGACGAAATTTTGTGTGTAGCACCGGTGTGGTGTACACGATCTGATCAGATTTTGGACAGCAAACTCATTAACTAAGTTGGGGTAGTTAGCTTATTTTATGTAATTCATGTTTGGGATGTTAGCAAGATTACACAAGAACGGCATGCGCTACAGTGATGTTTGGAAGGTAGGACTGGATGAAGGTAATGAAACTGATTAATTTTCAGCTAATTAGGTGGTCTACTGGTCTATGCATAATTTATGCGAATTTTTCCAGTCGGTCGGCTTTTCACGAAACTTGGTGGCTGGGTCTACCTGGCTCCACGATAATTTAAAAGTGAAGTCGGGGTCATGGAGGTATTAATTTGTTAATTGCATAATTTATGCAATTTTTGAAAGTTTGTTGGATTTCCACAAAACATGGTAGATGTGATTCACTTTGATCCTGATCAATTTCAAGGTACAGCTGGGGTCAGTAGATGTCATTGTATGTGCTAATTTTCATAATTATGCCAATTTTCAACTTGGTAAGAATTTCGCCAAACTCGGTCGGTATGGTGCGATAACATTTTCTGGAATCGGATGGTTGATGTCATGATCTTGATGAATTCCATAATAATAGTTCTGTTTTAAAATATAAAGCACTGAGGACGAGTGAACTATAGCCTAAAGATTATATTTCCTAAAGAATATTTTGGGACATCAATTGACGCTGCATGGGGATAGATTGTGGTGTTGTGGTGGAGGGGGGGTGGGGTTTGGCTGCTGGCAGGGGGGCTGGTTGGCAGGTTCTGGCTGCTTGGAAAGTAAAAGCAATGAATAATGAAGGAAATTTGATTTTATCAGACCAAGCCCAGGCTGCTAAGGGGATTTGAACATTTCAAGTTGGGATTTGGTGTCAAAGAAGTGAGTTGAGAGCGATATTTATAAATAAAACTTATTTTTGGGTATTTATGGAGAGAAGAGTGGGAGGGGGGGAGGGGGGGGGGGCACGAAGAAGAAAAGAGCAATTAAGGACTTTTGTAGGGGGGGGGGCACGAAGAAGAAAGAGCCATTAAGGACTTTTGTATTAAGAGTCCAAATATTGTCAGTTATTTTAGGAATTTTTATGAATTTTTAGTGTTATGTGGAAATATGTGATGTTGTTTGGACATGGACAAACGGTCTCTGCATGAATAGTTGGTTGTTTTTTAGTTGAATAATAAAAACCACCAATCGCGCAACCAAGGCGAGCCACTTTGGCGATTTTCGCGTTGTTGAGGAGGCCTCCGAACTTGAATACATACTCTATAGAGTCCAGATTATTAAAACTGGTTATGCACATGTAGGCTTCCCTCGCCCAAATACTGTATGTTCCGACAAAATTCGTCTTGGCGCGAACTCAATGATTGAGGTGGTATTGCTTTTCATTCCACGGCGTTGAAACAGACGCGTTTTATTAAGTCCCAGTTCATGCACTAGGCAGTGGCGCGCCAGCCGCGGCAAATAGACGGGGGGGGGGGCAGGAGGAAGGCAGGTTGAAGATGATATGAGAGGAGATACGATCGACATCGACACGACCCGCCTTTGTGAGTCCAAGGGGCACAAAGCGTCGATGGGGGGGGTCCGGGGCGGAGCCAACGGAGGCTCGCAGTTCAAGAGTGTCTGTGGTGGAATCCATTTGGAATTGGTGCATTTTGGGGCAGTAGATTCAGGGACCTTACCAGGGAAAAAACCTGGGCACTTCGAGTTGCCTACCATTTTTCCCGATTCCTCTGAGTCACTCTCTAAAAGGGGAAGGACAGGGAGGGAGTGGGGGGGGGGGACGAAAGTTGGGGGTCCTATCCCTCCCCAATGCCCATTCCGTAGGCGCGGCCACTGGCACTGTGCCTTCTCCGATGCCTCGTAGCTGTGCGGTCGAATCTTCTCTGTTGTATTCCGAAGAAAATCGGGCTCGTGGCAGTCCGTGAGGAATGAAGGCTAAGATCGTATGTATGTAAGTAATGTATGGATTAGGATATGCATCTGTGTTGAAACGCTGATTCCTCTCAGTATTGTTGTTACAATACATGATACACAAATTCACTCGGAGGCGATCCTCACCGTCAGCTGTGCAGAGGCCACTGCATGGCGGTACTGCGGCCGTTCTGTACTCAATGAGGAAGTTTTCAAATTTTCTTAAAGAATCAATGGCGCAATGGCAGACAATCATCTGACCAACTTCTTTTCCCCCTCCAGACGGTAAATAGATTAAAACTTGCGAGCGTAACGGCTGGACCGACTTGCTGAATATGGCCGATGTTTGGTGATCGAAATGTCGGACGTTGAGCCAATTCCCACTGGGGATCACCTGGAAGTCAGCAGTTTTTTGGGGGTCACGTGACCCCCGTGACCCCCGTAGCTATGCCACTGAATGGCTCTCGCCTATTTATCGATCCAGAGGGAAGAGGAGGGAACGAATACTTTTCGAGGACCAGACAAATTGGCTGGGGCTATATAATAATGAATCGTGCAATTATTATCTCATTATTATCCAGATTTCATCTGATCGTAGGAGTAGTAATGTCTACGGGAGGGTGTCCTGTCCCCTATTCTAATTTTATAATAAACTACTGCGAAATTTACACTAAAAGGATCTTACTGTAATTTTCCTGTGAAACTTGAAGTTTAGGTGCGATAACCTTTACAGTATTGCTTGGCAGCCGTGTTGCTAGTAAGTTACTGTAAATTATACGAAATTGTTTACAGTGTATGTATAAGGGGGGGGTGGGGGGTTTTTTTTTAATATTATTGTGTTTTTGTGTGTTTGATTTTGTTTTTTGTGTTATTGGGTTTTTTGTTTTTTTTTTTTTCAGGGACCTTAGATGTCAAACATCATTCGGCCACACGGCCTGATCGAATGGAACACCCTGATATTTTTTTAGAAAACTCGCTTCGTATTTGGACATGATTATTTACAGAACCAAGACTCATCGTCAATCCAAGTCTCACATCCGAATAAATTCCTGTAATAATCCCTCACGTCCAACTAGGTTGGAATTGTCACAACAATTCCAGATCAGATCAGATCATTTTTTCTGAGACATAAGCCTTTGCCTGTTGTAGAAGGAAAAAGTTCGATTGCGGCAATTACCGGTGACGTCGCAATAAAATAATAATAATATAATAAACAACAATATATGCGGTGCGGGATCTTCCAGGGTGACGCACTATCACCACTACTGTTCTGTGTGGTCTTGAACCCCCTCAGCCACATACTCCGTGCAACCGAGGATATACTCTCACATCAGGGTCATTCCACTCCACCACTCCTGTACATATACGACCTGAAGCTGTATACGGGAAGATGAGAGAGACATCGACTCCATGATAACACTGTACGGATATTCAGCGAAGATATCAGGATGGAGTCGGGCTCGAAAATGTGGGAGACTGATTGTCCAACGAGGCAAATTACAGGCCACCCAGGGCTCACCCTCGACGCTCCGAGAAGATCCACGACGTCGACGTACACAAAGGAGACAAAATACCTGGGAATACCGCAAGGGATGGAGAACTTTGCCAGAGCAAGTGGAGGAATGGAGGTCAGTCAGACCTACACCAAGGGGTGAAGACAAGTACTGAGGGCCAAACTCACGGACACAACAAAATCCCAACGCTTACATTTCATACGCAATGCAGTGGATGAGATCACATGGGCGTGATAGCTGGACAAAGAAAAGAGCTGTCCAGTTGGACCGCAGGACTCCAAACGCCTCACCATGCATGGTGGCCTCCACCCAAGAGCTGATTTACACAAGATCTCCCGCCCCACCTCCCACGAAGACAAGGCGGTAGAAAATTGAAAGAATGGAAGCCCCAATAACCAGCGAGGAAGTGATGCTCCGTGAATACATACTCAGTAAAACGGAATGAAGAACCCATACTTAGAGCAGCATGGCACACCGAGGCGGCTGGAGTCGCGAGTGAGAAAGAATGGAGGCAGAGTGGAGCGTCGGTGTGAGGAGAGTGGAAGGAGAAAGCACTTCATGGGCAATAACCCATTACCCCCGACAAGTAGAGAGAATAACCAGCCGGAATTGGCATCAAGATGGCTCAACCGGATAGGGCTCAAAAGTAGGACAGAGGCTCTAATCACAGCTGCCCAAGACCAACCCTTAACACGAAATGCCACCAAGCAAAAATCCTAGGGATTAGAAGCGAGAGCAAGTGCCGAAGGTGGGGCAATGGACAAAACTGTCAGCCACCCTGGAGGCGGGATGCCAGAAGCTAACCCCCGGGAGTACGTCACTCGTCACACAACAGTGTGCTCAGCTCTCGCATTGGAAGATATGCAAGCACTACGGCAGATGGTCGCTGATCATCCATGGCTACAACCATCCGGCTCGGTAATGGCGACAGATGAAGTCAAGCTTTTGTACGACTTCGAAATACGCACTGACAGGATCAAGCTGCAGGAGACCCACCTAATCTCCTGGGCCAACAGAAAACACACACCACGATAATAGATGGTGCAGTCCCCACGATAAGAACATCAAGGACAAGGAACAAGTGAAAAAGAAAATAACCAAGACTTAGCTTGAAGATCCAGCGGCTGTTTGAACACCAGAGCGGAAGTGTCCCAGTGGTGATCGGGCACTTAGGGCGGTCAGCACCAACCTGGACAAGCACCTAATGATCTAGGAATTCCTGACACCAACCAACTAGTCGAGCAAGCGAATCCTCGGAACGCCCACATACTAAGAAGGGTACTTGATCTCCCAGAAATCCTGGTAAGTATTCCGAGGTCAAGCAGATGATGGGTCCAACTGAATGAACGTGTGGTAGGAGAATGATGTGATACTAATAATAATACTAATAATAAGGAGAAGAATAATAATAATAATAATAATAATAATAATAATAATAATAATAATAATAATACAAATCTCGGCGAAAAAGTGGGTATCTAGTCATCTGTGAGAATAGTGGTCAACTATTATAACAGTTGTGTAATTGGTTAGGCGAACATTGTTGTAGTGTTTTCCCTTCTGTTTTTTCCTTAGTGTGTACGGCTCTGGGTGGGATTGAATAGCGAGTAAGGCTAGCATTAAATTGATGCAGATACGGCATGGCATTATTAAAGTCAATGAATACCCGAGCCCAGCCATGGTCTCAGTAAGCTGTAACTGATTGCAACAGCGAACGTCATCCAAATCGAGTGCGGAACGAGCACTTAGTACGGTGGACTATACTTGTGATTCGTTCACAAAAATAATTTTTTCTTGAGGTGTTTTTCACAACAGTCGTTCGCAGCGAATTTACATTTCAACGAAAAAAACAATCGCTTTGGAGAAAAAAATCCGGAATTTTTAACAAATACGTGTGCTATTAACGAACCCTAAAGTTTTTCGGTCGAGTTTACAAACCTCCCAAATTCGTCAAATGCAATAGGACATAACAACGGCCAGACTTGCATAAGTCTACTAAATTTAGAGACCGCAGCTACTAGCACGATTTCATCGATCGCAAAAAGCATAAATGTCCTCTCCATTCGCTTTTCTACAAGACCAAACATCACCCCTCAGTATATAGATGCGCGTAACCTCACGTAAAGGTCCACGTTTGTTCTGAAACAAATATAGGACTCAATTCTCTCATTGTGTAATTGTTTAGCTAGAAAATTGTTGACCCTGTCAACATATATTGGCAAACGAGCCATTTTCAAATTATCAGCCAAGCCCAGGTTAACAATGAATACCGTCGTGTTGGTTCACATTACTAACATATAAAAACAAACCAGGCCTATGTTCGTACCGTAGCTGTTTCCAATGAGCGATTGGAAAAGTTCACAATATACTCCCTAAGCTCACGAGTAGTTGAGTTTATGTCTTTATCTATAAGTATTGACTGTTGTGTATACCCGACGGGTGAAGTCGCTCGCGTTTACTTTGACTGTAAGGTCGGTATAGCTAGGCTTTAAGTGACAGGCTTCGTTTTCACAATGGCACATATGCTTTTCACCTGCAAGACGAGAGTATGATGTATAGGCACAAATCCACTAAAAACTGCTCAAGGCGCTTGAAAACATTACCCCTGCTCATATGGGAACCAGGTACAACACCGCCGCTAATCCTTTGAGAAGAGTGCAAGCCGCTATATCAAGCGCCCGGTTGTACTCAGATCCCTCACAGATTCCCACTTATACTCCTGGATGGAGGGAAGCAGTTTTTGCTCAGGGTACCGACCGTAGACCTCGCACCCACAACCTCTGGATAACGAGCTCGACGGTTTGACCGCTAGGCCACTCACGCTCCCCATATGGAAATTGGAAATGGAAAAGAAAAACGGCCAAAGGTGACTTGTCCTTTGGGCCAAAGAAAACGCAGAACATGCCACTGTATCTGTTCTAATATACAGTTCCCCACTGACAAAATCGGACGTGCAAATGATGCGCAGTCAGAGGTGGTGAAGATCATACGTACGTCGGAGGTTTTTCTGCAGAATCGTAATTTGACTAGGGCACATTTCGAAGGTTTTTGCATTAGCTGATCTCTGGCGACCATCAAATACCTCCCATATTTGCCCAAGACCACTGTTATTCGCATCCACCATTTTTATTTTCATATCAGACATGTGTGGGAAAATATAATTAAAATTATTCAAACTAGTTGAATTCAAATATCATCCACTTTTGTCGAAACAAAATGTATTTTTGGTTCAATCGGACGATGGACGGACGTTTGTGCTGTGTTGCCTGAAGTCTCCGGCTGTGGCGGAATCGCACTTTAGCTGCAATTTTTCTCGAGATCAAGACACTAGATAACATCCCTCGACTTACCTCCAGTCCCGACATTTTTCATTGAGGCGTTTGGGATCAAGTGTCTAATAAATCTCAGGATTTTCATGAAACCTGGTGGGTTTGGACGCGTTTTAGGTTACCTTAGTCTTGATTTTTTTAAACACTGGAGGTCATTTTGCGTGTCTAATTGCATAATTTAGAGATTTGTTTTTTTTAAAATTTTCATGGAACTTTGGTGGGTATGGGTTTAACCGTTAGTAGTCCCAAGTGTTTGCTTAGACGTGCGGTTACTGGGGGTCATCATTTGTCACTGGAGGACATTCAACGCGGTTTATTTGCTTGAATTCCCATGAACGGTATCCGAGCGCGGTCCACCGTTGGTCCGGTCGTGATAGGCCTAATAGGCCGTTGTAAGCTGTCATTGTTCTTGTCGTGGCCTGTAAAGGTCCTGGGTTCAGCTTTATCGTGAGAAAAAAAACTCCAGTAGTGAAAAACATCCCTCATGGTGAACTTTTTAAGCCAGTTGTCATTGCTTAAACATACAAACTGCCTCCCGGAACACTCTGCTTTGTTCTTCAGTAAGTGTGGGCGCGTTCTCAAGTTCAGGTCATTTATGAGGATTCTTCCTTCTTGACCCTTTCTCATTGAATAACATTGGTCAATGGTGCAGGTCAGCAAAGGACAACTAGGGTCCATGAAAGGTAAACTAAAAATTTGAGATAATTATTACTCATTTACCCTGTTACTCACTATATCCTAGACCATTTATTACACCCAATGCAAGATACATACTAAGGGCTAACGCCCAACGACCAACGCACAGCACGTGAATTTCTAACACCCAACATTTTGGGTATTGATTGGGGCCTATGCTCTCAATCTGAAAAAAGAACCAAGGTATGAACACAAGTGGCAACATGGACAGAAGGCTGTCACACTATAACGGTTTCCTATCGAAGTGCGACACAATTTTGTTTGTCATTTTTTGAGGCTGAGCAATGAGGTTTGTGGTGATAAATGTCATGAATGGGCCAATTAGTGATGTCACCATTGAACATTCTCCATCAATGGTGGCACACAATCGATATCTCCTTGAGGGGCGTATATAAACTAAGACCACCGCCACACGTTCTCGCCTTGTGACGATTTCAGATCCTATAGGAGACCACCTCTACCTTAGAAAGAACTTTAGGAAACTGCCTAAACAACCAATTTAACCACTTTATGACCCAGTGACCCTGGATTTGCCCTAAAAATATAACCGCCAGACTTAGGAATTTGCATCATTTATGCAAATTATCCATCAGTCATCTCATCAATTTATTTCGTCATCTTCACATATAAAACATAATACATATAGAGTATAAACAGACACTAGATAGAAAATACAATCTTATCAAAGCTAGTGACCTAAACGTATATCCAAAACAACACAATACAATATTTATTCTGCGTACTTAGCAATTAGATGAAATTTCAACTTATCCTTGAATGACGATGTGATTTCAAGAGGTGAGGTAATATCATTAGGAAGTTGGTTTCAGATTTCGTGGCCAATAAATCATCATAGGAGTTTGGCGGTTTGTTATGTGTCTATGACAGTCAATAGGGAACTGTTTGAAGTGACGCTTGAGTCCATGGACGTTGTAGACCATATCTGCAAAGTTCCATGAGAATTCACACCAACTCCCATCTACGATAACTGAGTTTGTAGGCTAAATTGTCTACCTAAGTAGCATCTACCACCCAGAAATCTGAATCAGTTCGGGAACACTCGCATAGTAGTCCCATACACTGAAACATCACCAAACGCATCTACTGATCATAAGATATCCTGTACATAAGTTTTCGGGCTATTATTATCCTACTTTTCAAATCCATTGGTGGTCTCTCGGTCTAAATGTTCTGGCTCTAAATTCTGGCTCTAAATACTCTAAATACTCACACCAAGGTGGACCTGAACTGAAGTGAAGGGTCGGCGATTGTGTGCGGTTTGGGGGGGGGGGACGGTACCCACGAATAGTACGACGCGGAGCGCCACCACAAGGGTTGGCGCGTAGCGCACAAGAGAAATTTTTTGTTTGAACTGACCCCCGAGATTGTCCAGAAAACGGCACTTCCAAGCCTATGGGACAAGAAGCAGCCTCCCCTGAAAATTGATAACAATTATTTTTTTTTTTTCAGGAAGGTCTCCAAACACTTAGGATCAATTCAAGGTTTTTGCGCGGGTGCCTTGACATTCTGAATACGATGCAAGTGAGGTCACGGTCATGGAAGGAGCTAATGAAAATGCAATGGCAACAACCATACGTTCGCGTTCAGCTCGAAGATTTTCGCAAGATCCAGTTTGACCAACGATCGCCGTTTCACTGACCCCTCTCTTACTTATCACTTAGATAGGCTAGTTTTTTTAAACTCAAAATTAGCGGCCCCCCTTTTGTATCTTCTTTGCAGACCACTGGCGTATGGGAGGGACACCTCTGATGGGGCCAGCTTTGTTGCCAAATCATAAATCTAGACTACAAAGCAACGCGTCGCGATGCACGCGCGAAAATATCTAACACTTTTGGACATTCCATCTCAGGCAATCTTGGGATATAACTTTCTTCACCTGATTTTCACTCATGTTTTTTTTTTGCCGGAATTTGTGGCGTTCCCAAGCCTAATCTTCGATGGCTATTTTAAGGAGTGTCCACCCGCACCGTGTGCCTTTCCCCTTTACTATGTGCACCGTGACTCGTACCCAACTTTCACAAGTGGTGCTCCCATAAATTGATTGTCAACTACGCTATTTTAACACTGTAAATCGGACCATATTTGCGGAAAAAATCACAGGCCTCGCCAGGTGGTAGACTTAACCCCCCTCGCTTCAACTCCTTCCTCAGAGAGAACAAAGTTTACACTTTTGGGTATTCCAGCGAAAATTAGGCAATATTTGAATTCACTTTTGACAGCTTCTATTACTTGAATTATGTCTATTTGACAACGCAATGGTGATGTTCCCTGGCTGCCTTTTCGATACCGCACCGTGCACCCTAATACAGTGCTCATAGTGATAATATGTGCACCGAGCACCTAACTTTCAAAAAGTGGTTTGCACCATAAATAAATAGAGAAAAAAATCACAGATCCCGCAGGGGATGGATTACCCCCGTCGCCTCAGCTCCCTTCACTCAAGATAGCGATTGTGTGTTAGTTGTTGTTTACTTAACTAACTGCTCCCTAGCAGGACATCGGACAATGTCTAAGAGGGACACACCAGCTGATAAAGCCAGTCTTATTACAAACGATAGGATTGAAGGAGAACCCTTCTTTCAGATGATAATTTATTGTGGTATGGGTAGATTACCATCAGAGTGAACTTCATGATTTTTTTGGTAAGGAACATCATATGTCGCCACAAGGCACATCATGTGTCTGCACACTACCGATACATGAATACCCGAGCGCGTAGCGCGAAAAAATCGAATAATGAGAATTCACCCAACTGCTATTTAAGTCATTATGCATTGTTTAAACACGGTTTCTGATGGATATGCGGATTACAGGGGCAGCGAAATTTAGTCGTCGCGGCTCACAATTGGGGGGACAAAATGCATTGCGCCCCATCAACCAAAATATTGGGGGGGGGGGGAACCGTCACCCCCGTCCCCCCCCCCCCCCCCATGATTCGCCGCCCTTGCCTGCGGGTCGTGACAAGTTCCACAAACCTAAAAAAATGCATAGATTATGCAATCAGACAATTATGCGATTTTGAAATGCATATACTATCACTTTGCATAGATTGCAGATTACGTCGAACGCGTACCAATACATCTACTGATCATGTCCGGGTTATTTCGAAGCAAATTTATGACAGTTAGTTTGATCAGTCGGGCTGTAAAATAGAGCCGCACGAAACATCCCACTCCACAAACAATTCAGCACGTGCATATATACATACATTCCAAGGGGTTCACACGAACACTCCATAAGGCACAAATCACTCTAGAGCATGGTTCCCAAAAACCCCCCCCCCCCCCCCCCCCCCCCCCCCCCCCCCCCCCCCCCCCCTTGGGTCGCGACACAACTGGGTCGTGAAGCAATTCTTGCGGGGTCGCAGGCTTGTCCCAAATATTGAAAAATTATCCGAGGTTACCGAAATTTACCTGAATTGGAAGTTCGCAATCAAAGTCCTACAAAATTCACCCTGAAAACAAACTCATATTTAGGTTTCCTTAGCGCACGTACTATAGTGAATCCTGAGTGGATTGGCGTTTTAGTGATCAATTGTCGCTGCCACCTTCTTGTATATCACTATATTGTTTTCACATAATACTACACAAGGCCTGCATAAACTACACATCATTCCGGAGACACAATCTTGGCGTCGCGCTCGGATGGCGCTATGAAATGGTGGTCTCTGCTTTGAAAAGTTCGAGAAACCACTGCTCCAGTGGGTAGACCCTCACCTTCTTCTCAACCAAACAATGTATCTAATGCACAGTCATACATACAACGAGTGAAATATCGTTCCAAACAAATCGCATAGCTCTCGAAACTTTTAAAAGTTATAAAAAACAAAAACGAAGCCAAAAAAAAAAAAACCATCCCACACAAAGTGGTTTCACAACAAGAAACCCGGTCAGTCATGAATCATTGTATCTGAGTGAATCAGCCACCATGACGGGGGACCTTGTACTATGCCAGGCGTAAACTAAATAGAGTATATATCGTACGATACATTATCGTTATAGTGAGACTGGCATTTCAGCAAGTGGTGAGTCATGTTAAAGGAAAATGTGCCATAGTTTAGTTTTCCAGACTGGATCTTGATTGCGACTACATGACATTTACTTCCAAGATAAGAAGCCATTAGGTCATTGCACAGGTTATAGGGTATGTGCTTCTTTTTTTTACTGTGCGGTTCCTCGCATGTTTCCTAGGTGACATGGGAGAGAGCGGGTATAAACAGATAAGTAAGGGCGGATCAGGATTTCGGTAGAGGGGCCCAAAAATATAAACCTAATATATTGCGAGAAGATATGGGCGCGCAGGGGCGCGAAGCCTCCAAATCGGGGGGGGGGGGGGGGGGTTGCCGCTGGCAATTCCCCTAAATACTGAACAGTAATTTTATTGAACGCACATATCTGATCAGGGGCGTAATAGCCAGAGATTTTTTAGAAGGGGGGCCATGGGGGGGGCTGAGGTCTGGGAGTGTGTGGCCAAGGCATATGAGATTAATCATGTTGACCATCTAAGCGAGCGCCCACCAGGGGGTGGCGCGGAGCGCACCTTAAAATTTTGGTTGAGAGACCTCCCCACATGGCGGAAACGGCATTTCTTGTGTATTTTGTTAAAAAAGCCATACCAAAAAATTATTGAAATGATTGTTTCATGGATCTTGGAGGAACACCTGGTGGTCCATTAAGATAGCTCATGGATTGAACACACTTCAACGTTAGTGCAAACGACAAGTGTGCAAGTAGTGATCCCCAATATACACATTTTTGGTGCCGTTCGATGGACAGTCTTCACAAAGATGTTCCACTGCGCGTATGGAATTCGACTCTTTCCATAATCGCAATCGTGATGAGTGAAATTGAACAATTGTTTGGATGAATTGAAGGTGCACAGAGATCACGAGAGGTCTACCACTTGCACACAACGAGCACAGCATCAATGCCCAGATCAAGGCTAAATTGGCATGTCGAGCTGTCGAGGGGGGGGGGGGACAAAGAAAATATGTTTTTGGTGTGCGTAAATATGGGTCATTTTGAAAGATGTGAGAATGTGTTTCTCGCCAACATCGGATGAGCCCAGAAGCTGCCCCGAAACGCATGATCAAGCGGAAACCTTTCCTACTGAGTGTACAGGATCCTGTGGTGTAGAATGGGGGAAATTCCTAGAGAAAATTATGAAAAAGTTATATTTTGTCAATTTGGCTGTATGTATAAATGCCACGATGTTTGTCTCTCAAATCCCCATGAGTAAGTAAATTGAGGGTGGCACCTATAGCACAATACTTTAACCAGGAATGGATAAGATTTTTTCCAAGAGGGGTGGGGTAATTTCTTTATTGTGATGTGAATCGAGTACAGACAGACCAATCCCTTGTGTGCGCGCATGCAACGGTAAATACGTATGAGATCATGGCCAGATAAACCGTAAATAAATTAGCCGTCTTCACACATAGCTATCTACGACGAAGGCTCCTCGTGGGACATTTACCACGCGGACGACATAACAATGTAGCTACAAACAGGGGCGTCGATCCGTTTGAAAAGCTTGTGGGGAGCACAATCGAAGCAAATAACCATCTAAGCCGAGCGCACCATCGGTTGGCGCGAAGCGTACCGCGAAAATTTCAATCTATACCCTCCAGATCGACGGAAATGGCACTGCCACCCTACATACAGTTCCATAGAATTCTATAGAACTGTCTATAGAGTTCTATAAGTCTCTAGTAGAAAATGTCAATTTCTATAAATTGAGCCCATTTTTCTATAGAATCATGTTTCTATAGATTCTATAAGACATTTCTATTAAACGTGGGAAGCAGTAGTCACTCTATAGAGTTATATAGATTCATTTTTTAGACTATATAGGACCTCCATTAGAATCGAAAAATCTGATACCATTAGTAATGATAATGATGATGAATCATGATAATAACAATAATAATAATAATAAATTAATATTAATAATAATGAAATAATAATAATAATAATAATAATCTAATAATAATATAAAAAACGTTTGCCGTTGCGAAGGAAAATAGGCTGAAAGTTGTGTGGGCTGCTAGTTTAAAGGCATCCTGTTGTCTTCTGGCTAGTTTCGAAATTGTTGCCGCCTTCACAGGTTAACGTTACAATCCTGTTAGTGTTATTGATATCTTAGAATATTAGCTGGGTAAAATCACTTGTGATCAACAACGTACCTTAAGTGGGTCAGTGTCCCCTCGTCTCTCAACACTTCAATTTAAAGAGGAGTTGCAAGCTGCCTGCACTGCTGGGTGACGACATTTGATTTGACCAGGCATGCAAATGGTTAGGCGGGAGAGTTGGCAAGATAAAGGAATGAGAAGTTATATCCCCACATCTTGTAACACCCTCATAATGTGTTGATGACAGGCAGGGCTGACGACGCAGTACGACTCCTACTAATGCCGTCACCTCAACTTTTCCACTTTTTAGCAGGCCGCACCGCCGATGGTACCTCTTATTTTAGTTATGTATAGACTATATGCGAATCCCCCCCCTCCCCCCCCCCCATCAGCTATTTAAGAAATTAGACCTCTATGCCTAATATCAATAAAAGAGAGAGTTAGATATGTGGACAGGCCTAAAGATGTGTCGGTCTTCTGGCTGTTTCTGTTAGATTTCTGAAGACTGACATTTATATGCATATACTGCCCAAAAAAAAGAAATAGAAACTGATTTTACTTATAAAAACTGCCTAATTTCTATAGGAGATTTATAGCGTTTTCTATAGAATCTTATTAGAATCATTCGGGGTGCCATTTAGTAGTGAAAAAATGTATGCTCTTCTATTAAATCAAATACCACGAATGAATGATTGTTGGGAATCAATAGTGAAATGATAGGCTAATAGCCTTCACTTTACATTATTGAATTTATTATTATCTACAGATAAATTTAAATAAATTCAGTCAGATTGAACAATAACAAATGACCAAGAACCCGTTTGTGCTTTTGACAGACTAATTCAAATGCAGCGTGGCAGTTAGGCTCTGAGTTCTGAATGTCAGCCATTCAGTCTAAATTGTTATTATTCAAGGAAATTGGATATGTATTAGTTATAATTGACCAGGAATTTATAGTTTCAAGCTTGTCAATTGGAAATTATGATTCATTTCTATTTGGTATGAGTTTTTATGATATTCCAAGCTAATGTTTGTAGAGTGAATGTGTTGGCTATAGCCTACAAATATCAGTGTACCACATAGGCAATTAGTACACACGTTGTATGTGCTATATAGCTAGGGCAAGTCCGGGCAATTGTGTGGGTAGGCCTAGTACTGGTTATAACCTGTTGAACAATGCGTAATTTAATATGCCATTTAACCCTTCGGCAGGAAAAATAGGATCACAATGATTCTGACCGGTAGGTTCTTGTGTATTCCTGAAAATTATTGCGATAACGGCGAATCGGCCAAAAGTTCGAAGCTAACAAATTTATTATGCTATTATTAGCCGCAGGTATGTGTAATTGGCACTGCATAGTTTATTTGTATTTCGGCATGCGCACAATTAAAAATATATTTTATAAGTTAGCCTGACAGCGCGAGACCGTCCCGGTGGGGGAGGTGTGGGGGGGGGGGGGGGGTTTCAGTATCCAACTATTGCCATAACCGATCAAGGTAGTACAGGCTTGTGTTCATACCAGAATTAGAATATGTTTTTTAGAATTATTTAGAGATTCTTAGCGATTATTGGAGACTCACAGAGGTTTCCTGGAAATTCGTTAGAGATTCTTTAGAGATTCTTCACAGATCCTATAGAATTCTTAATAGAATTTCTATAGAATATCTTATAAATTCTCTTTAGAATTTCTATAGGATTTTCTATAGAGTTTCTATGAAACTTTTAGAAATTTTCTTTAGAATTTCTATAGAGCTTCTATAGAAATTAATATAGATTTTCTTAGAAATCTTAGAAATCTTAGAAATTCTATAGAGTTTCTATAGTATATCCTATAGATCTTCTTTAGACATTCTTTAGAAATTCTTTAGAAAAATTTATAGAGTTTTGATAGAGGGGCTCTATAGAAAAATGTATAGATATTTATTAGATTTTTTTTAATGAATTCTAAGAACTTTTTTGTAAGGGCAGGACTCAATAGCACTCATCTACATGTGTGATGTGAGTAAAAGACACCACACAAAAGTGTCATTGTGCATACTAAGATGATGTACAGAATATCACACATTGTATTTTTTCATTACCTTTTCTACTTTGTTTGCGTGGGATTCACGGGTCTACCGAACGGTATCTGGTGAGATCGAAGGGGAAAGCCATAGGCGAAGGGACATCCATTCGGAGAGACAGTTGTACCCGAATGAAAAGTCAGTAATCGGCAACTGCCGGCGCGCGCGAGGCGCGAAACCAAATTTGATGTTTCGGGGCATTTTATCGAAAAGTCTGCAAAAAATTAACGCTTTTTCACTTTGCTTGTTTCCTTTCCCGACTTTCCACGAATTATCTCAGAAAAAATGGGGGGGGGGGGGCTCGGGAGGGGGGGGAGTCTTCATCGCCATTTTTAGCCTACAAACGTCCTGGGATAAAAACGACATTGCGCAAAACAAATACGCAACTTTTGGCTATTCGATTTAAAATCGAGAATCAGTAGAGACATGGGGTCCGGCAAACAAAAACAAAAAAAAAAAAAAAAACTGGAATAGTGGATTTAAGCAATTTTCCAGCGCGATTTTTGTTTGGTTAGACAAAAATGAATCAGTTAGAGTGATACAAATCTGGCAGTGCCTATTATTTTTTATGATGGTCCGGAAAAGTTGGGGTGGAGTACAAACATATGATATCCCCCACTTTTGGAAAGTGGGGAGATATGCAATCCCCCCCCCCCCGCCCCCCCTGTTGGACCCCATGGCTACAAATTGCCGACCGGAAATGTTTCTTCATCACAAAATCAGAGATGTTTGTGTACCGCACAACATTCAAAGCGCGTTGCGCTCTAAAGGGGGTCACACTATAACGATATCGTGTCGTGCAACGAGCCGATATTATTGATTCAGGCCGATTAGACTCGGGCCTATTAATTGACGGCGGAACAACCCTGCCCATGAATGGAGGATTGATTCGCTATTTTTGCCAAACCATTCCAATGTGGAAAAAGCCCTTCCCTGGCGTCTGATAATCGCATATGTCCTCTTTATCGTTGAGCTTAACAATTATATCGTACGACTGTTGCCATTTTTCGATATGACGTCATTTAGGAATGAGGTTTTTTTTTCGAACCTTCGATTCTGAAAGGTATTGTGATAAACGTACTAGTATAATGACAATTGTTACCATCACAGACCCTCTCCTTCCTGGTTCAAAAGCCTTGAAATCTAAAAACTCGTGTAGGCAGAACGATCGAACATCGTTAGTAGTGGTGACCGGCCCTTAACGTGGGGAAATGACCACAATGTCGTTCGCATTTCATTATAGCACTGGCCAGCGCACTCGGCCCTTAACTAACAATAGTAAATAGTAGAGTTTGCCGGTCCTTAGATACGCGATAGCTTTTGGATGACTAAGATACCTACAAGCCGACTCATCCGCACTCGTGCTGTTCTTTCTTTCTTCTGCATTGGGAAAATGTCAGATGGTGGCTTGTTCAACTTTGTGTTTTAAACCCTCAACGGCTCAGGCCGTCAAAAAAAAGTCCTCTCGAGATTTTTTAGGTGGGGGGGGGGGGGCGCGCGCCGGTGCGCCCCCCTCTGGATCCGCGCCTGAATGTATCTTACTGTAAAGCATAGCGGAAAATATAAATATTCTTTAGTTGATTCGAACTACATCGTTCGAACTAAAGTCTATATACTACCGACTGTGTTGTTGCTTAAAGGTTAAACGTCAATATTTCGCACTATTAAATTGCCTACATGGACTGATGGAAGACGTTCTCTTGACTTATATATGGCCTCTGACCTATTCACCTCAGGTAAAATGTCGCAGGCAATGAACATATGTGACATTGATACTAGACATGTGAATCTACTATAATAATTAATAACAATGACGATGATAACAATAACAAGGAATCGACACATATGCCGTGGTGAACTACCTTCCGGAATAATAGAATACAGAAGAGGAAATACGGAGGGGACCTCAAGACAAGGGGACCTAAATATGTACGGAGGACTGCACCAAGAGCCCGATGTCACAGCTCTACGTATTATTGCTGACAGTAGTTCAGCACAGGGAAGGCGTGGTCACACACATCGTGGCGATGGTGTCTCACAGTGACGGCCTGCCTAAGACAGGATCTATGGAGAACTGAGATGATATAGTAGTAATGCTGATTCGAATTAGCGCTCAAGGGAACACTGCAGTTGTTCTAAACTGTTGCAAAAATAGGCTAGTCTGTTTATGAAAGCAAGTATGTATGCGCTATGCTAAATCATGGTCACATTGTAGCGCGAAAAATATCTATCTTCTATATATCTATAATCTATCTATTCAGTATCTATATCTATCTATCTACTATCTATCTATCATCTATCATGCTATCTATCTATCCTCCATCCATCCATCAAATCCATCATCCATCCATCCATCCATCAACCCTCCATTATCTATCTATCTATCTATCTATCTATCTAATCTTATCTATTATCGATATATTTCTAATCTATATATCTTCTATCTATATATATAGTCTTGTACGTTTGTTTTTGGGCCACGAAATGTTCGTGCTTTCATACATCTTGACAGACTTGGTACAATGTTATTGAAGATGGGTCATCTTCGACACTGAAGGTCAAGGTCAAATGGTATCAAAGAGGCACAAGGGGCCAATAAGTGGAAAGTGCAACAAAACGCTAATTTTCTCCTACGAATTTGGTGCACATCGCTGATGTTCAGTCCAGAAGATGGTCTCTCAGCGTTACTATCAAGTGTTCAGGAATTTTTGGCCTCAAGTACACTGGGTCCGAGGGCCCCATTTTATAAAAAATAAAAAAAAAAATTCCAACAATGGGACTTGAAATGCCAGATCCGCCCCCAAGTTAGAAGTTTCTTCAAAGTTTACAGTAATGTTCCTTGCTATGTGTGAGAGGGCTATTGGGGTGTGCAGGAATTTTTGGCACAGGGCCCAGTTTGGACCAAAGGGGCCCAATATGGGGAATTACTGCAAAAGTTATTATCTCCTGCTGCCTGAGGTTCGGTCATAATGATGGTCAAGAGACGTACCTTTTGGGTGTTCAGGAGTTTTTGTTCCAAGGTTCAACTCGGGCCCGAGGGCCCCATTTCATGAAATTGATGGAATTTCACAAATTGGTACTTGAAATGGCATCTCCTTCCAACAAGTTCAATTGATTTTCTCTAATGTTACATGCAAATGCGCCACGGTTAGTGGTGCCATTGAGGGCTGTGCGAACGGTTGGGCTGAAAGCCATGCCAGGTTGGCCCTAGGCCCATCAGATCATGCCAATGTTTCTAACAAATTTTTATGTAAAGGTCAGTGCTGATGTTCTTGATGTATTAGACTTGAGGCCCAGTTTGGGCCCGAGGGCGGACCCATCATGTGCAAGTGCACGCCAAATAGTTAGTTCCCGCAAAAATACACTTAAAAACGAACATATTAAAAACCGATGTGAAGTTATACTCTAATAAGCACCCATCCTGAAATTTAACAAGCGCCCTGATGCTCAGCAGAATGACTACAGGAATGTTCCTGAGCTGGTGCATCTTTCAAATGTCAGCTAGGGACCGTTAAATCAGCCAAGGTGTGAAATATTGCAAAAAGTACATTTGACATAATCATTGGTCTATTTGTAATTTAATATTTGGTACATTCAGACGGTTTGAGCTACAAGCACCATGGTGCTCTTGCTTTTCATTGTGGCTCGCCTGAATGAAATTCAGGAAGAGACAGGAGACTAGTGGTCACTATGGCGTGGTTGTGTGTGTGTGTGTGGGGGTGTGGGGTGTGATGTGGTTGTGTGTGGTGTGTGTGTGTTCAACTTTCTCGTTAGCAGGAGTTCTCACAAACCGACTTGGACGGAAATTTTGTATGTTGTAGCGGGGATGGGGTGTACACGATCTGATTAGATTTTGGGGCAGCAAGTCTCAAATAAGTTGGTAATAAAAGGTGCTCATTTTATGGTAAATTATGGTGTAAGCTGTTAGCAGGATATCGCAAGAACCGTATGTGCTACAGTGAATTGTAATTGGAATGTAGGACCTGGATGACAGAGGTAGGTAGATGAACGGATTAGATTTTCAGCCAAAAATATGCTAATTAGGGTTGTCTAATTTGCATAATGTATGGAAATTTTTCAAGTTCGTCGGATTCTAAGAAACTTGGTGGATGTGGATTACCATGGTTCCGAGAAACTTTAAAAGTCAAGTCACAGGGTCACTGGAAGTCCTTGATGTGTTCAGGTGCATTCATTATGCAATTTGAAAGTTAGTTGGATTTCCACAAAAACTTGGTAGATGTGATCCACCTTTGATCCTGATCATTGTGAGGTACATCTGGGGTCAGTTCAGAGGTCATTGTAGTGCCTAATTTGCATTTATATATTCAAAGTCCACTTGCCAACCAGAATTTCGCCAAACTCCGTAAGTATGGTGGTTAATTTTCTGGATTTGATGGTTTGAGGTTCATGAATTTGATGAATTCCATCATATAATAGCTCCTGTTAGAATAAAGCACTGAGGAACAAGTGAAACATAGCTCCTGTGGCAATTTACTGCTGTTATGAGCTGCCAACAAGCAAAACCTCTCTTACCCAACCCAACCATTGATTTTAGGTGATCAGACCCACAAAAATACTGTAACAATTTTCATTAACTCAGGATTTAAGGATTTTTTGAGGATGTTGTTTATGTGTTCTATGTGAAAAAAGGTGTGTTCGTTGGACATTTGAGATTGTCGGGACAGGAAACTAGTTTGTGTGTTGTAGTGAATATAATACAAACCACCGATCGCGCAAACCAGCGGGCACTTTTGTGGCGGATCGCCTCGGTATATCTATACCTACTTTTATCATACAGGTCTCATATCGAGCAATGCCAAAATAAGTGGCTCACTAATCCTTTGATTCGGTAAGGCTTGCGTCAAGTGTGGGAAATAGGGCAGCTGCTGGCCGCGGTATATTCACCATGGGCGTAGGTGTTTATGTTTTGTACTGAAAACAACACAGGACTTACAACTGCAGAGAGCCGTTGCGGCATCTAGGTCTGAAATTAAATCACTGAATTTGGGTCGGAATATGACACCACGACGCTAGACCAGTCTCTTTAATCCGTTTAGAGGCGTTGAATGCACGAACGCCACGATATAATACCTGGGGTTGTAACGGCGAGCATGTGTGCGTATGAGAATCACTGATGCATGTCGAGTGTGTTTGGTTGTCAACGAAATGACCAACGTCGTTTTCGTAAAAAACCAACTCCCGCCGAGGGTCCATTGGACACAGCGCTAGCCAACGGAAGATGCTGCCTAGCATTGTTAGTAAGTATTTATTATAGGTTGCCTCAACCGTTAGTATACATAGCCAATGCTGCCGAACGGTATATAATATTTGTTCTTTCGCAAGTTCCATCATTAGGTTAGTAGGCCTTTCGATTAAGTACAGCTTGTTAATTTTCCTGTTGAACATGATCTGACCTTTGTTTATATTCAATAAGTCCCATACAGGTACAGTAATACGAGTTATTGTATGCTTGTGTTGAAAGGTCTTTATGGGCTTGGTCTTGGTCTTGAAGGTCTTACGAATAGGTGCCAGAACCTTTCTTCGGAAAAAAAAAAAATTCTTTCGAGATTTTCACCATCAGGGTGAAGTAGTTAGTAGGCCATTTCGATCACGTGACACTTGTCGATGTTCCTTTACAAACGCTATCTAACCTTGTTTATATACTAAGGGCTTTTGATGGTTACAGGTAATGAGAATTGATTATGATGGATTGTCGTCTGCTGGCGTCCACGCGATCAAGCGACGGCGAATTTTCATGCCGTCAACGAAAAAATATCGTTATGTGCAGCACAACTCGGTATATAGAATCAAATACTTTCAATATTATTCTATAAATTTTATTTGGACGGAAAGAATGCGTGAAATATCCCTTTGGTTTCAATTTATCTGAATTGTGGGTGCAGTATATTGTTTACAAGATTCACTTTATTGACGACAATCCATCTTTTAAAGGTCGTAGAAATACACTGGCAGCTCAATTCTTTTGGTTGACGTACACTTGTCAATTATCTTTTGAACATAATCTAACCTCTGTTTATATCCAATAGTCTTTTTCCGTTATAGTAAATGAGATATAATTCTATAAGTATCATTTCCCATGGTTATACTCTGTGGGACATCAGAAATCCGCCAGGGAATCACTGAGCCTCTGGGCTTCCTGGTTAGTATTATTGGGTAATATATACCTGCATTCATATCCATTAGTTTGTAGAAGATGGAAAGGCCAAAGATTTGTGTCGTCGGTGCTGGTGTGATAGGTCTATCGAGCGCCCTCAATATCCTCGACCGGTACCCTGGGGTGGATCTTACGGTCATCGCCGAGAAGTTTAGCCTGACACTACCAGTGATGGCTCAGCTGGTTACTGGGAGCCGTATCTTTGCGGAGACACACCTGCTGAACTGATCAAGTGAGTATACAGGGTATCGACAACCTATGCCCTGGGCCAACTCGGTCCGTGCAACTGAAGGCACATAACCGCGCTGTGCTCGATAAGCCTATAGGCCTACTGTTTTCATAATGATAAATCTGTACTACGTCTTGGGCATGTAGTGCGCGTCTATAGCCCCCAACTGAAGAAGACAATCCGTCAGTCGGCAGTACTCTAAGCCTACCAAAGTACTCTTGACAAGACAGGCAGACGGACGCTCTCGTGAAGCAACACACTGGGTGTGAGACGTGATGATAACGCTACACCTATGACTCTCTGTGGAGTCTAGCAGCACACTTGTAGTGACTAGGTTCCATAAATATATGCCAGGTTTTATGATAATATTCAACATTCTCGTACATACACTCAAAAAGGCCTACCGCACATACACCATCATTATACATTGTGATCCTGTGCATTTTGTATTTAGCCGTTGCTCTTCTATTCCTTTTTGATTCCTTGGCGAGGCCAAAAGGAAAATTATGCAGTCACAGCTTGTGGTGTGTGGTGTATGTGTGTGTGTATGTGTGTGTGTATGTGTGTGTGTATGTGTGTGTGTGTGTGTGTGTGACACTTCGTTTCCACGCGATATCTAACAAACGCAAGCATGTATTATGTTCATATCAGGTAGATAAGTGCCACCCATTTGGAAGGGATTTTGACCCTATTGTTTTTGGTTAACAATCGATGGTCGTTCAAGGTCATGAGAGGTCAAACTTTGAAAAGTGTTTCCGCACGATATCTAATGATCGCAAGCAGCAGGTATGAAATTCATATTTGGTAGGTAGGTGTACCCATGGAAGGGATGACCCCTATTGTTTTTGGTGTGAGGTCAAGGTCATTTAGGGTCATAATTGGACAATCTTTATATTTCTTGGCAACGAAACATTTTAGAGTGATGTCGTAATGGAAAGTTTTGTTCGTCTGGGAGAATTACATCTGGTGACCAACTGTTACCTCATTTGACCTTTTGACCTCATCTGACCGATTGACGGTGTGACCTTGAGGGCTAATTTTTTGTAAGGAATGGATTTGTCTTGTTGAGACAAACAAAAAGTCAATTACACTAACATGCTACGTATTCTATCCAAAAGTTATGAACCTTTTTGAAAGGTCGTGACGGCGGAAAACGCTGAAATGTAGGTTATTTTGACATTTGACTGAGACCTCTTGGCAATGAAACGTTTTTCGGGAAATACTGTAATGGAAAGTTGTGTTTGTCTATGCGAACTACATTTGGTGACCTACTTTGATTCCATTGGACCATTACCTTATTATGTAGCCCTATTTGAAGCCTGCGTAACTGCATTTATTGACAAATTCCTAATTGCAAGGCAGCAACGCCTCTTCTTGCGTATTCTTTCTTTCGTCCTCTCATTCATTGTTCATCTCGTTCATCCCAGGGGAAATTTCTCAAGGAAGGTACAAAAATGGGATTAGTAACCATGGATATCAATGGGCGGGTGCGAGGGGGGGGGGGAGACAAACTGGCAATTTTTCCATAGGCCTATATTATATTTACTCGAGGGGGGAATGCCAAGTTTTCAATCGAAAACACCTATACAATCCTCTTCAACTACGGCGCCTTGCTGTTGTATAACTAACTAAGCCCTTTGTTGGCTGGTCAACATTGGTCTGGCCCCAATCCCCAAAGGGATTTAATCTCTTATTGTGTGTGTGAGAGTGAGCTGTTAAACACACAAACTTTTGACTGCCTGTCAGACATTCAGGTGTATGGTGGAAATGGTACCTGGCACTGGCAATTGTCATAGGACTGAGAGTGTCGAGAGTGTGTAATCCAAGTATTCTCTGAGTGCACCAAGTCTATGATTATTGATTGTTACATTTATGTTAAACACTTCTATTTGAGCACACTCCGGATTGTAAATCATTGACAGGCAGGACTGGGGACTATTGGGTATATTACCTGTTTATTACCTATTCATAGACAGCTCTAATGGGGGATCAACGGTGGTATGTGTTGTAGAAGCGGTTTGGAGGGTGGGTAGTGAGTAGTTGGGAGGAGAGGAAGAAGCAAGGGTCAGGAAGCTTCTGGAAAGTGGGAAAGGGCAAACCATTGTGGCATTTTTCGCTATTGAGCAAAAAGTGGGCATACCCTGTTACCCCAAGGCAGAAATGGGTAGGGGGTTGAGACTATTAAAATATCCCTCTTCGTCCCCAGTGCCTATCTATCTGGTGTTGACAAGATCACATGATTGACTATTTGGGAAAAGCTGTTGCCGGGATACTCACATTTTAAACAATTGGCAAAGTCTACTGGATCAAATTAAATGGAGCCCACATAATATATATATAACAATAGTAATAATTGCAAAGATCTGTCTGTTCTATTATCTATTGATTATTATCATGCAGCCAGATTATATTTGTATGGGAGGGGGTGCTGCATGGGTGGGCCATATTCCCCACCAATGTAGGAGGGGATATGTGATTTGAAAGCGTTGAAAAGTTTGACCCATAAAAATGGCAATAAGACATTTATGGATGGAAAAAAATGGATATTGATAAAGTATTTCAAACAGGTATGCATTGTCATTGCATGCCCCACCCTTGCTACCCCAGACAAGGTGAGTCAATGCACTTAGGGGTCAAACAAAATGAGCACCCTCACTTTTGTGCCTGAAAAATTAATGAAAATTGATTTACACCACAGTCACTTTTAAAAGACCACAGACTACTCTGCGGTAAGAATTGAAACAATTGACTGGCAATGGCTTACCCCTCAGTCACATTAGTGAGTACGACATATGGAAAATGACCAAAATGTGAGACACCATGCTATGGAACAATGAATGTACCTCCCACACATATACTTCCGAAAGGATTGTTTTTTTTTTACAATTGTTGATGTTGATGATGTTCGGTCGGTCCGCAAAAAGGACTGCCACTTTCATTCAATTCTATTTGCTTTAATCACACCAGTTACTTATGTAGTGATAATTGCTCTAAGGTGATCCCTCTTCCATTTAGCCTGCCTGCAGCCTGCTGACTCAGTGTTACGGTCTCCTTGGGGCTTCTCACAACTGATGGAAAATGTGGACCTCACGGCTAGAATCGTAACTTTACCTTCTCTCTTCAAGAGACACTACTGAAAGGTGTATTTTTCAGTATTTTACTTCAAGTGCCTCAGATGGACTTTTGACCTTGGTCAAAAGCTACAAGCATCTCTTGCAGTAAGTAAATATTGCAGGTGATTGGGTCTCTTTGGTGTCCAGGTTGGGTGTGGTTGAAACACACATTGAGGGTTTGATTTAGCTGAATAATCATGGTGATGCCACGTCCTTGTGTTAGGGGAACATGTCGGGGGGGGGGGGGGGGGGAAGAGGGAGGGAAGGCAAAGGAAGGAATCACTACGAAGAGCTGCGTTCTTGTTATTCCTTGACGAAGTCAGAGGGAACTATGCAGTCATGGCAGGTGTGTGTATGTGTGTGTGTGGATGTGTGTCTCGTATGGAGCCCCAGCTTGTAAAACCGATTAACACGTTGGTAAAGGGGAAATTCCAGCCACATATACTCTTCTAGTGTTACGATGTAAAGACAATAAAAATCATTCAAATATCACTTTGTGCCAGGTTCATAGCATGTTTGGTTGGGAAGATTATGGCTTCCTCAGATTTCATATAATTGCTTGAGTTTCTGCAAACTGGGCAACCTTTTGTGATTGTCATATCTACCAATTCTAAGGAAAGATATATTCTTAACATTTCTCTCAAATAGGTAGATATGACATCAAAATGTGCTTAATGCAAAAATTGCCAAATTCGCAGTGTTATTTGTTAATCTTTGAAAATTCATAATTTATAACTGAAATGCTATGAAAATGAAACAAGTTTGATTGACATATGATTTATGCATCAATCATATGACATTTAAATATTTTTGGCAGAAGGGAATTCCCTGTAAGGTTATACCGGGATGAAATGAAGTTAGTAATTGGTATGTGTGTTTTCCACATGAGGAGTACATGAACCCTATCGTTTGGGGGCAGGTCAGAGGTCACTGAGGCCTTGGGTCACAAGAGGTAAAAGCCTGAAAACCATGTAAACACCGTAAGTCCAGAATGATGTCGACAAGTAGAAATTTGGTGTATAACCCCTAACTTATTGGGGAGGAGGGGGAGGGGACAGGAACCCTGTTTGATTTTGATTTAGGTGGGTGATTGCGGTAAAAAAAAGAAAATGTGAGGAAAGTCGATTTTCTGGTTCAATTGGGCTTGTAAACACGAAACTTATCAATCTGGATCAATAGGCTCATAATTGGTCTGTGTGTTTCATCATGATGAGTACATGGTCCCTATGTTTCTGGGTCAGGGCAGAGGTCATGATGGTCAACAGAGTAAAAGTCTAGAATGTTGCGTCCGAGCAAGTTGATGAAATCGGTTTGAATAGTTTTCTTATGGGGGGGGGGGGAGGAACCCTATGGTATTTGGTTCAGGTCGAGGGTAGGTCGAAAATAGAAAAATTGTGCAAATGTCGATTTTGGCCAATGTGGGCTTGTAAACACGATAAACGCGATCCCCACTCGGGTGGAGAAGTCATACCTGAGTACGTCAGAGGTCATTGAGGTCACCAGAGATCAAAGTCTGAGAAACTTAGAATTTATTGTGTTAGCTTTTTATCAAGAGTATAGGGAACCCTATGCCGTTGGTAGTTGAAATGGAAATTTGTCACATGTTATGTTGCCTATAAGGAGCTGGTACAATGTCCCCCTTGTCATTGTTTTGACTATAGTGTGTCAGAATAGTCAAGGAATCACTAGGCGTTTTGGCCCCTTGTCATTATTCTTTATGGTTCTTGCTACACTCTAAAACTGGGTGGTGTTGATCGACACTTCCTGGTTGGCTGTGGGGCAACTCCCCAGAAGTGGTAAGGTTAGTATAATGAAAACACGACTTATAACACTCGGGGAGTGCCCCTCAGTCAAAATGATAAAGGTTGTTTAACACTTGACTTTTTTACATATACCCTCCCCTCACCTGTCTCTTGCTAGACCTGTTGTTCGTTGAGTTGACCGATGCTTTCATTCATGAAGCGACTTCAGGTACTGTAACCTCCCTCCATTGATATGAGTACAACAAACTACTGATGAAGTTATGTTGGAGGAATGGGAATACCTGCTCATTATAAAATTTGAAATTAAGTTCCTTTAGGTCTTCATAAATCGGCAACATTAGTATACTATAGGCATGATTTACTTTTCTTCCAGAAATGGGGGGGTGGATCGGCGTACATCATCTGAACTCGATAAGAGTAAGTGAGAACCTTACGAGGGGCGGGGGTGGAGACTCTCATGGATATGCTTTTTTCCCGCTAACGGTGACGTAGGAATAATATTGATGTGCGTAAATATAAGTAATTAATGTAAAATATAGGTATAGTTTTGCGAAGAAGGAGAAAAGAAGTTTATATTGGAAAAAGAATACGGTTGTGTAAAATGAGGGAAAGGAATAAAATATTTAGCAGCTTTCATGTAGTCGGAACATTGGAATTTTAAGCTTCTTCGTAACGTGAGTCTATTTTTTTTTTTTAAACCTTTTTTAAGAATCACTTGGCCGGATAACGGCGAATGCCGCGTAGGTACCGTACGTTTTCGTGATTTTGCCTAATACTCAGAGCTCGTTCCATTTTTCGGATTAATTGCTGTCACTATGGAACCTTACCCCCCCCCCCTATCCTCTCTCTCTCTGCAACCAAGTTTTGGTATTCGGAAAAAACTGTCATCAAAGGTGATTGTCCACACCGCTCCCGCTCCTATGAATCCGTCAAAAGTGAATTCCACAAAGTGAGGATTCAGTGTACGTTGAGAGAAATGAGAATCTGTTTTTTCGCAGAATTATGATTGTTAGACGAACAATTGTTTCAATGGGCTTGGAAAGACATTCAGGGTAGCAACTGATGGAAGAACGTTAAATACTTCATGATGAAGCATATTACCATAGAGGCTCTTTGCGTGATGGATGCGGCATTCAATACCGCATTATTATGGGGGCCTACGCATGGTACTGTTGCCTATCTGTGTTCATTCCATTTTATTCTAATGGGTTTTGTTGTTACAGAGTCTGTCTCTGTCACTGCTAACTAAATACTGCTTATTTGGTCACTTTCATGCTGGTGTTAGTGTAAATCTAACATTACGGTGCTTAGGTCGTTAATCCTGCATCCCCACCATGGAATTTACCTATAGGTGGGATTACATAGGGCGGATTGCGGCGTGGCGGTGATAATTGAAAAAAACAAAACAATCGATTCATGTGAGCATGGACGGTGGAAATGTCTATGAATAATAATAATAATAATAATAATAATAATAATAATGATAAGAAATGAAAATGATGATGATGATTGATATAATATAATAATAATAATAGTGACATTTATAAAGCGCCTTTTCGAGAAGATACAAAACGCTGTGAACACTCATGACTAAAGAAGAATGAAAGAGTAAGGTAAGTTCCCAAACAATGTCTCTTGAGCGGGGACCGCTTGAAAGGGGGACTTTGTGTTGGAACGGGGAGGTAGTCATTTGCTACGGAGACAGCTTCGGAGCGATGGTGGAAAAAACGTTTCGACGCCAACACAGTGAGGGGCGAGGGTCCTGAAGCATTTGTCGAGGAGAGAAGAGGGATAATCCAGACACTACTGTGGAGCCTTCCCTGTGAACGTAAGTGAGAAGTTTCGAAGCAGAGCTGCGCTGAGGGATGGCGAAGCAGTGGAGCTGCGGTATCAGGGGCGTGCGTGATAGGTGTTAAATTTCGGTTCTGATGAATGAAAACGGGCAGCCTTTGGTCTGAAGGAGTTGAGACGATGATGTTGCTCACGGAGGTTTGTTGAGAAGAGAATAACAGTAGTCCAGACGAAGATGTTATCAGTTATCAGATGTATTCGATTTTCAGAAAGGGAATGAATAGGTTCCATCGGGCATAATCTATTGAAGAGAGAAGAGAACGAAGAACGTGTAGGCAAAGTCATTCGCTTGTAACATCCGGGGCTGCCCCGCTTCACTACAGGTCTGGTAGTACGGTTTATCTTCAATCAAGTGTCAATGAAACGTCCATATAATAAGGATGCTGCCGCATTCTATGGTCTGTCAACGTTCATATTAAGTTGATTCGACTGTATTCGCTCTTATCAACGTGAAAGCAACTCATTTATACCGCACCCCGCATATGCCTCTTGAGGCTAAAGCCGAGATTTCCATCGAGATTCCATTAGTGCGGCATGAGGGGTGCAGCAAAACCGTAAATGTCGTTTTTTACGCAAACGTTGGAAAGCGCCCGAATAATATATTGGGTAGTAGAGTGATAGTAGAGTAGAGAAGATTCCATGGCGGCAATCATTTTTTTCGGATAAATAGAAAGAACCAGCGAGAAGCAAAAGTACCACGCGCGCCAGCGGCAAATGCTGCCGCATACCTCAAACGCATTTTGTGGAATATCTTACGATAAAAGATGGTTAACGTTCATATTCATGAGTTTCTACGTGAGCCAATGTGGCATCGATGCGCCGCAATCAGTGCGACCGGATCCGTGAAAACTATCTCGTCAGCGATATACTATAACCTCAATACTGTATGAATGAGCTATAATACTACTATCCATGCAGAGTTATTCCCTTCCGTAATATCCTTCTCCACAAAATTGCAGTTATCACATTCCTTCTTACCGTATTGCCACCTATGAATCCCTAGCATGCGACATAACTTCATAAATGTCAAATTGCACTGAGTGCAGGCCTGGAAAATTGACTAAATGGGGGACCTGTGCGTATTTTTCTGAAGTAGAGTTCCTAGATATTGGTTCCAATGGAGGCAAAAGGAAAAATACCCAAAAACGCGAAATATGGCGCTATAACAACGTGTATCCACGTGGACTTGTTTACTGCATCACCACATTGAAAATTCGTTAACTGTTTGTAACTGTCACGCGAGTTTAAGTCCAATTTTTCGAATGGAATTGTTCTTGGGTGTGGGAGATATTTGAAAGGTTAAGTAAAAGTTTTCCCTCAAAAAGTGCACTTCCCATTCTCCTTAAGTAAATGTATCCTAACTTGAGTAGAACTGAATCCCATTAAGTGAAATTGTATTCCACCTGAGTGAATTTCGGGAGGAAAACTGTTAAAACGCTTGCCATGTGCCTGTTACCCGGATAACCTTCGCACCATTTCCATTATCATAACAAAAATTTTTTTGGCAACTGTTCTCGGGCCTAGAGGACTACATAAACCACCTACAAAATCCACGTGGTGACGAGATCCCCTATACTGACTTGGTTGGTTTTCGTTGTTTTTTCAAATCTCTCTTTCCGTTACAAAAGCCTGATCCGTCGTGGAGGACAACCCTTAGACTTAGGCATGTCAGCCACGAGAGATTGACCTATATTGTACACACGCCAAGTGAGTCGGTGCACAGGTTCCTAGATTCTTGGTCCAGATCGAGTGGTCTTATCCGGCTTCTTGTTTTTTGCATGAAACCAAATAGTGCAGGCGACTACTCGCTCAGCAAGTACGTTAATCGACTGTACATGAAACCATTTTGTCCTCTATATCCTATATGAGGGGAAGTTTTTTGCTTACCAAAATAATGCCCAACACGTTGTCGTCACTCAGCCTTCTATGTAGGTTTGGCTTTGCCTAAATGTGAAACACCATACATAGACTATTGGTGTGCGAGTTTGTGAGAATTCTAAGTTTGGTAAGTAATCCTGCATTTCACTACATACCGTCTTTGATCATAGGCCATGTGTTCCGTCAGTTCGTAGCATTAAGGTAGGGCGTACCGACTGCGGAGTTCATATGCTTGCAGATCTTGGGGTTAGGTTAAGGTCGTGAGAGGACAAAAAAAAGAAAAAAAAGAAAAGAACCCTATCTTTTAGATAAATTCATAGCCACGGCACCTTGCAGCATTGTAGCCTGGTATGTAGTCGCGTGCCCGTATGTGTGTATGTGTGTCAGCACAATCATCTGAAGATGGGCAATCGTGTATCGAATTTTATAGTCGGCATGTAGGGTGTGTCATGTGGTTACCCTACTGTTTTTTGGTCTATGAGAGGCCCGGAATCCCGAGAGCAAAAACTCCCATTGGCAACACCCTACATGGGTGATCTTTCGGGCGGTACTATTTGCAAAATGTTGTGAGGGAGCATATCCAAACGTAAGGGTATGTTCACCCACGTGTTCAACAAATATCAATTAGGGGTCAATAAGTTCGATACCAAACGTCTGCCAGGTTGGGAGGTGTTCTATTGGTTATACGCTGGTTGAACACGTTTCGTCGATCTCAATGTGACCTTCGTGACCTTCATCATGGGGCGGCGATTCCCGGTTGGGAGGGAAGGAAGGTGTGCGGGAACATGTTCCCCCAAATTTTTGTGGCGGGTAACAGATTATATCGACGATGTCCCCCTAATTATTTTGCGGCCCTAACGGCCATATCACAAGGCCTATCACATATTTCTAATCAATTGCTTAAAATGTAATTTATGTAGAAAGGGCCAAAATGCCAAAATTCGTACTGCGCGCATTGCATTGTACTAATTTCTAATCCTTTTCCGTTTCATATTTCAATGTATAATTACAGTAGGCCCTGCTCATAGACAGACATTTTGGGCAAATAGCCCCTTCTCCATACTGTCCGTTTACGAGGGCGATGAACAATGCGAAGCCAACAAGGAATTTGGTTTGGGACACGATTTCAATGCCCCCCTCCCCCCTGAATGCGGAAATCCATTCATCCAACTGCCATTTCCCTAACACTGGCACATAACCACTGGCTTGTGTTTAGTTCCCTACTTTCTAATCCTTATTTGTATAGACAACTGGCTTCGTCCCGCCTAACGTTTTGCTTCTTGATAAAAGTAGAATACCAAGGAAAAACAACAGGCGGGGGATCGTGTGGAATCAGTATGGAGGTTTAAGGATTTTTTAAACGTTAGGCAACTATATAGGCGCGGAGAAACCCTTTGGCATGAATAATTTGGACTAGGAAGTTTGAACGGGAACGAATCTGGAAAATTACCAAATTTCATTCTTGCTGACTGGCTCGATTTGATTTGATCAGAGGCCCGAAAATACCACTTTTTCCACGACATCAAATTTTTTCCAGATGTGGCAACCTCTTCTAACCCAATTGACTGTTGGAAAGGGAAATATGGGCAGGGGAAATTTTCAGAATTTTAGTGTCAATTGTCATTTATGTTGTTTACTTTTCGTAAGGCGGCGGGAATGGCGCTCTCCTGCACTCTGGGATCTGTTAAGCTAACAGACTGATGGTGGCGCAAATGGCTCAAACTCGATCATTTCCTTCAAGAACGTTTCTTGCAATCTAAATTTCCGAAAATACCATTTTTAATTTAGGGATGTTGCTCACTGCCATACGCCCCCCCCCCCCCCCCCCGAGAAGTGCCGTTTCTTTCCTGCATTCTTGGGTTCAGTAAGTAGTATATGGGGACATTTCATCAATGGACCAATCAGCGACGAGTAATTGTTGTTATAACGTCACATTCCCTAGCAACAGTGGTCCAGGGTATTGTATTTAATGTGTTGTCTGAGGGT
>JAODTK010003050.1:0-29773 GCA_026419785.1 Sclerodactyla briareus | reverse complement strand
TCACATCTTCCACGTCATCGCAACCGAAACCTATGCTCGCCCTTTTCCTCGCACTTGCGTGCCTGGAATAGGCTTCCTCGGGATGTAATTTCCTCCTGATTTTGACCTCCAGTAGTTCAAGAGTAGAATCAACAAGCTGGAATCTCTCCTCTTTCTTTTAGTCTCTTGTGCTTGGAGTTGCCTCATTTTGTTTAGGCAATTATGGTTCGCCCTTCCTCATGTTCCCTCATGTTAACAAACAAAAAACAATCATGTGGCAATGATTGCAATCACTACAAGCTTTCGCCTCCCTCCATATTTTGGGTGCACAGTGCTGATTTCCAGTCATAATGTCATAATGACTTTGGCCTTTTTTGGCCTCTCAACAGTCAATTCTGTGACGGATGTCGACCAAACTTGGACACAATGTTAATTGGGAGACCCTGGGACATTTTAGAATTTGTCAGGGTCAGGTCAATGTCATTAAATGGGGCAATATAATCATTATGTGTTATAATTCCAAATGTATCTCCTAAAAGTACATTAGAAATTTCTTGACACTGTGTGCATAATATCTCTTTTTCGCTGGTTTGCAATTTTGCTGCAAATCCTAGTGTCATTAGAATTACAACAGTAATAACATCTTATGAAAAGAAGCAAAACAGTCATTCTACGATGGATTTGTCCAAACTTGGCAATGTTCATCAACCTTGGACATGTTTGAACTGGTGAAGTCAAGGGTCATTGAAGGGACACAAAGGCCATTATGAGAAATTGCCTTTTTCCGTCTCTCAATTGGTCACTCTTTGATTGACGTTGACCAAACTGAGTACCAATATATATGGACTGCTATTGACATCTGTGGCATATGAGAAAATAATTCCATGTCCAAAAGTCTTTACAGGGGCACACTAGGTGATTGTTTGAAACTGCCCCTCTTGGCCTTATTATCTTTGACATTCCAACACCTTCCTCTTGGTACATTTTGTGCTGTTGAGCTCCAGCACCATGGGTGGCTGTATTTTTTTTTTGGGGGGGGGGGCGGGGGTGACACTCCTCAAATAAAGAAAAAGGAAGTTTTGAGCATTAACCGGGGCCTATCTGTGTGGGGGGCTAATGATCCCTGATACCTCGGCCGAGCCTGCCTACTGTGGATCAGACGACGGGGCCAGGCTTCCTCCCTGCCCCACTCACTTATGCTGAGGCGCTCCAGCGAGAAGTCACAGGTACCCATTTTCGAAGTCTTCCGACAATTGATTGTATTTATCATGCTAATTTCCAGTAATGACCACTCTACCAAGTGCTACATACGGGTGTTCCAGGAAGTGAGGTCGACATTTACCTGGGATTATTCTAGTAAGTTTACACACCCCCTCAAATTGTCTCTACACAAAACAACTGAATAATGATGAATCTATTTCAGATATTCAACTTACCCCATTTGGAACCCTGCACTCCACCCCCAAGCCATTGAACATCTGGCATAACACAAAGTCCGGTTGGCCACCCCATCGCCCTTCTCATTTTGGCCAGAACTTTTCTCTAATTTGAGCCTCTGGCTAGAAATTCCCCAAGAATTTCACCTTCAAGATTTTCGTTTACGACTTCAATCATCGTTATACTTCGTGGATCAGCTGTTTTGCAGTTGCTCTGACCCAGTTGCCATACGAGTATCCTTGCGATTTACTGTCGTTTTGGAAAAACTTTTTTCCCTCTCTCGATCTCGATTTGCGTGAGTCCTTCTTTGTAGCCGAAGCTGTTCCTAGCGGCAAATACTTGTAACATTTTCCCTTTGCCTAACGTTCACGTTTGTGTGACTTAGGCACGGATTTTCGTTAGGTTCAGCTTGGCCGGGACTTGTTGTCCGGAGTGCTCCTACCTGCCTGCCCCCCCCTTCCCTCCCGTCCGTTCCTCCTTCCCCGGTTTTTCCCCTCCCTTCCCTTCCTTCCCTCTTCTCCTGGGTTGGGTGGGTTTCGTCTCGCGCGCAGCGTAGGGATCTTTTACGAAATCGAGTGAGAGCGGGGGAAACGGGAACTCCGGATAAGTACCGACATCTGTCTATGTTGCTTAATTATCGGCTCGTTTCCTTCGGGTGTGAGCCGCGATTACCTCGTATTGTACTGTTTCTCTATTTGGTTGAGAAGTCATTATTGCTCTTGGCAACTTCTTCTCCGATCGACAACGTTAATGTGTCATCACGTGTATTTAATTGGCTGTTGCACGATGTTTGTTACACCTGCCATGTAATTCCATCTCATCTCTGATAACGATGTTATGTTTGATCACATATATATATTATTTATATGGGCTGTTGCCTGAATGTTGCACATTGCCATGTAATTCCCATTGCATCTCTGTTCGACATCGTTAATGTGCCTTTCCATGTATGTATGTTACAGGCCATTGCTAAGTATGTATTCTACATTGGCCATGTATTGTCTTTGTCCCGTGGGTGAAGGTTCACATCCTTAGAGACATTTCCTCAGCGTATCTCTCTCCTCTCGTATGATAGATGGCCCGGTTTGGCAAGATCTTCAGCCCTTCACTTCCTTGATAAACATCCCTACCTTTTCCCCGCCTGCAGACCATGCTCGAGGAGTAGTAGGTGGACATTTGTTATGCCGTGGCCCGATAGCCATTTTGCGGACATCAGGCGTGGAAGTGAAGAAGGCCGGGGATCGTCGTCAGAGGTGGTTCGTCAGCTTCTTCGTCAGCCTCCAGGAAGACCTCTGGGAAGAAGAAGGGTGGAGGCCGTGTCAAGAAGACGCCGAGCTCGGCCCCTTCCGGGGCAGGGTGGTGTACGCCCGGTGGGCGGCCACCCCCTGGCACAGAGCTCTGGTTCATCCTGGTCCAGGAGCTGGACCCGGATGATCCTAAAGCCGCATTTCAGTCTCGCTGTTCGCACGACCGACCCTGTCCGTGCCGGTTTCCCTGTTGGGTGCCGTACACCCCTGTCCGGGCCGGAGGCGCCCTTCCCGGCCGCTGAGGGAAGCCGACCCAACCGGGTCCGCCGGGGTGATCCTCGCTTGGACTGCGGTAACCCGCCAGTCATGGCGGTGCCGGTGCCGTGCACCAACCCGGGCCGCGGGCCCCGGACGCGGACCGGACCGGCCCGGTCTGGCCGCTGGATACGGACCAACAGCCCGCCGCCGCGGGAGGCGTTTCAAACCCATTAACCCCGGCCGGCATGCCACGTCCATGGGCTGCTACCGACCACGGTACCTCAGGTAGCACAGGTCCATCCGGGATCGCCGTCAGCCTCTTCTCACATCGACATAGCGAGTTGGAAGCGGCCCACGACCTCCTAGAGTCTCCTGCACCCGAGGTACAAGACTTTCTCCCTCTGCTCCCTCGGACCGTTCCGGGCTTCGGATAGGCGTAGGATCGCAGGTCGTACCGGGGCAAACACAGTAGACCCAAGGGCCCATAATGTCGTCGTCGTCGCATCCTCCTCATCCTACAGCTCTGATATCGACTCATCTCCGCCGCGGAAAAAGTCGAGGCACCTCAGGATCAACCGGCCAGAGATTGACCAGTTTCCGTGACTTCTCTCCCAGTTCATGGCGTCCCACTCTACAACACCCATCCTCCGGGTCCACCTTTGTCCAAACAACCCCGGACCATACTCCGCGTTCCCGACGGCCCCAGCTACACCCGTCGCATCTTTGGACGTATCCCGCGGGGACCCCCGCATCGGGAACGCCTTGGAAGGGGAAGAGGACGAGCCCTTGCTCGGTACAGTCATCCCACAGGAAGCTTTCGAGAAGGCGGTACTTTACCATCCGTCCGGTTTGCTCTGGTTCGAGGGAGCCGCCCCTCCCCCGCCTGAGCAGCCGCAACAGCGTCCATCCAGGCTTTCCCTCAACGCGGAGCAAGTGCAACCCACCTTGTTCCATGCCGGTAGACGACGAGGCTTTTTCGCGCTACGAACAAATTGCTACGCCGCAATTGGGAGCCGGGTTAAGAAACAGGCGCGATGTTTCACCTGCAGGAGTCCGACTGGCAGGAACTGTTTAAGGTTCCGGCCCATTCCAGCCGCAGGGGCCCACGCCAGCTTGTCGCGGAGGGGGTCCTAACCCAACACGGGGCCTTCACAGACAGGACTTACCAAACTGTTCATGTCCCTCGCCGATGTCGACGGCGTTGTTCGAACGGGCCTGTAGGTATGCCTCAACTTCCTTGCTAGTCGCAGAGATTCTTTTCAAGTCCTTCCAGGAGGGGGGAGCGTCGGGGTGCACGCCGAGACACCGGGCAGCGTCATAGCTCTCGCAGGGCCGTTGTGGCACGGCTCACTTACGACCAGCTGGCCAGGTGTCATTTCGGGCTACCAAGCTTCGCCGGGATATCGTCCTCGCCTCCGTTAGTGGCGGACACCACCAGAAAAATCTTACGAGACCTACCGCTGATGGGACGCGGAGTCCTCTCGCCGGGAATGGTTTCGACGAACGCTCCAGTCCCGGAGCCACCAATTTCAAGTCCTGAAGGAAGCGGGCCTTACCACAACCTTTCTGTCGTCGGAAGGCTAGGTCCGGGTCCAGGTCTACTGAAATCATCGAGTTACAGACAAGGATCCGCCAACGTCAGGCCAGCGCCGGACTCTCGCCGAGGTGGCAATAAGATCGTCCCACCTACCAGAGTCGCTCTTCCAAGGGGCGGTCAGCGCGGTGGTCAGAAATCGCGCAAGCCCTCGAAGTGCAACCTCATAGTGGTTTCCCCCACCGGCCTTTCCCCACCGGTGGGGGGAGACTGCAGAATGTTTTAGAAACGTGGGGATCATCCCGCCTGGCCGTGGGCTGCTGGAACGAACCGAGGGCTACCGGGTGGAATTCACTACAACTCCGCCTGCGTCCGACCTTCTCAAAGAAACACCAGTAACCGAACGACCCAGCGCCACGGTGCGCGTTGGAGGAAGACTTGAGCCGCCCTCTATCCACATGGGCCTGGAGCGCTCCCTGCTGCTTACCGGGGACCACTCATCAGGTCCTCTTCTTCTTCTTCTTGGCCCCGAAGACGGGCACCAGTGGTGCACGCATTCTCAACTTGCGGCCCTTCAACAGCGTTCGTTCGGCCGAAGTCCTTTCAGGATGGAGAACCCTGACGAAGATCATTCCCCGTCCCGACCGGAGTTTGGGCGACGTCTGTCGACCTCCAAGACCCTACCTCCACCTGTGGCGATCCACCAGGACGACAGGTGTTTTCTGGGGTTCCGTTACCGGGGGCGGGATTACCAATTTCGATGCCTCCCCTTCTGGCTTTTCAATCAACGGCTCCTCGGGTATTCCACCTCGGGTCACCAGACCGCTTCTCGCCTATCTACGTCGCAGCGGCATCAATGTTTTTTTCGCTTACATCGCGACTGGCTATCGTCGGCGGAATCCCAACAACCGAGCCACGGTGGACACAGCGATAGTCATCGACCTACTCCGGCGTCTGGTCTGTGGCTAATCAACGAGGAAAAGTCGTCCCTTCTGCAGCCCAAACCATTACCTACCTAGGAGCAGTCATTGACCTCACCGGTCCGTCCTATCGACACCGTACCGAATATCCAACACCTCCAGGGCCGCACTTAGCCTACTCTCCAACAACGTGTCCGCCAGCAAAGTCATGGCTATGCTTCCTGGGGCTGACTTGCGAGTCTCGTAGACGTTCTCGATCTGTGCAGATTTCGGATGCGCCCGCTCCAGTGCTTCCTGCTCGACCGTTTCAGCCCGATCCTCGACAGCTCGGGAACACCCATCCTTACTGAACGAGGATGTCAACCCCTTCCTATCATGGTGGGCAGAGCTACACAGGTTAGCACCTCGAAGGCCCCTTCCGACTGCGGCCTCAGACGACGATCACACCGCACGCCTCGTCTGTCGGGGTGGGAGCACCATGGAAGGACCATATGACCTCGTGGTTTGGCGCAACAAAGTCGTCGCTGCACTCAACCTGTATAGACGGAAGGCTGTAACCAGGGCGATTTCCCACTGGTCCGTCTCACACCTTCGAGGGCCCGGTCCGTTTTGGGTCAACACCAAGCTCAAACGGTAGGCCTACTCAGCAACAGAGTGGGGGCACCAAGTCGCCTTCCCTCCTCGCCAATAAGTCCCTACGCTCCTCTGCCACGCTCTGACAAAGGCTACTGCGGACTCTCTAGCAGGCACTCCAACACGACTGCGGACCTCTCTGTCACGCCTGGACCAAACGAATGGAGTCCTCTCCAACCTGTGCCAACCACCTATTCGACGTGTTCGATCGACCCTAACGTAAACCTGTTTGCGACGTCCACAACTACAACTGCCCACGTTTTGCAGCCGCAGGTTCCCCCCGCAAGCGTGGAGGACCGACGCTTCTCGTTCACGTGGGGACACTCTCCGCCTACGCCTTCCCACCACTGAGCCAATCTCTGGTGTTGTCGGCCATCAGCGGCTCCAAGGCACCGTGCTCCTGGTGGCCCCTGCTGGCCGACTCAAACGTGGTTTTCCCTTCTTCTTATACGTCCTGCTCACCGACCTGCCGTTACAGCTTCCAGCCTCGCCGCCTCCGTTGACCCAGAAGAGGCGGGCAGATCCGCTACCCAACGGAACCCTCTCCATCTTTCTGCGTGGAATTGTCGGAGCCCGTCCAAGATAGGGCATTTCACTTCCGGCTGGCGCAAATCGCAGCATCGTCAAGACGGGACTCAACTTACGCCAACTTACGACTCTCGTGTTGCCAATACCGAGCATGGCCGTCAAGAGCGAATGTGGGATCCCATGGCAGCAACCGTAAGATACGTTGCTTCGTTCCTCTCCGTGTTATTGTTTGCTGACGGAAGGCGTGTCAACGATCCGAAATACAGATCGACCATTTACCCCGCGGGTCACCTGGTTTTGAGGACCGGTTCCACTATCGGCTCGAAACGCACATCAGTCGGCAACTCTTACAAGATGTTTACAGGAGACCTCCCCAAAGCGCTTATCTCCTTTCGGGGTCGCTCACTGACGTCCTCCCGGCGTTTTGGCGGAGTCGCCGTACAGCCCATGCCCGTTTCGACTCGCGTTCATCTAACGCACAAAGTAGCTTTTCTGGTCGCAGCGGCGTCAGCACGCCGTCGCCGCTGCCTTCACGTCACGCCCTGACAAACTAAACCAGGGTACCTCCGCCACGACAGGGACGGAATCCGCCCTCTTACTGGACCCACCTTTCTATCTAGCGAAAACCAGTCTACCTCGTTCAACGCCTCAGGAAATCTGCGCCTTCCTATCAATCGTACTCTCTCGTCAGAGAACGTAGGACAAGCGATGGTGTCCCCGGTTCGGGCGTTCCGTTGGTAATCTCGACCAACTCGCCCATTACGCAGCATGACCAAGCTCTTCTTGCTGCCACAACACCATTCACACAGCTTCGAACGACACCATTTTCTCGCTGGATAAAGCAACCTCATCTCCCACATGGCACAAACCCCGCCCGAGCCTCCTCGAGCACCGACGTACGCGCACAAGCGCTACGTCTCGAGCATGGTTTCAGCGGGATTCCCTGTAGGAAATCATAAAATGAGAGTGGCGGCTTTGAAGACCCCGACCACCTTCTTCTCTTCGCTACCCTCCACGGACAACAGTCTCGGCGAAGGCTCGTTCACTAGAGCTGTCCCTACGTCCCCCGCCACCACCATCTACCAACTAACCCATCGTGACGGCGCGACGCCACAACCAGTGGCCCTGTGCTAGCCTCTGGTGCAGGGTCCAATATGGGTTAAGTTGAATATCTGAAATAGATTCGACAAAACTCCACTGGTTTGGCGATCTGTGAAGTATGAATACTTACCCATATTGGACACACCCACCTACCGTCCCCACTTTCCGGGGCCAAATCACGGGCGTCCTCTCCTCCCTTTCGGATTTCGTGGGCCCGTTCGCGCCACCAATTTAGGATGCCTCCCGCCTGGAAAGATGAAAGGCGATGGGGGGGCCCCCGGGATATGGACTTTTTGTTATTTGCCAGATGTTTCAAGGCGCGGTGGCGGGGTGCAGGTCCAATATGGGGTCAGTCTTCATACTTCACAGATTCGTCAAACCATAGAGGTTTTGTCGATTGTTTTTGTCATGCAGTTTTCATTACTATTAACCAAAGGTACAGAGATTTAGGTCAAGGTAAACATTGCTCCAGGGGTTAGTTCGATAATGTTGCATATCTGTACATGTTCATATTGAACTGCTGTTAATTCTAGGCCCACTTACATACTATTGTGCTCTTGTACAATATTTGCTGTATGATGTCATTAGAAGTAGCATGTTTCAAACATTTCAGTGGTAAGTTTTAGGTTATTCACATGGTGTACTAATTTAGGACATTTACGTTGATCTCTTTGTTACAACTTTTTTGTGCAAAATCACACTTGATTAGTTAAATTAAGTAAATATAAATAATCTTTTTTTTAACACGTCCTTACAGGTTCTGTATCCATCAGACAGGGGCTAAAGCCACCATTCTTTTACTTATTTCTTTTTTGACCAAAATGGAGACGCTGGGAATGGCCAGAGGTGCCCCAGAGACTTGTCTGTGGCGGGGCCCTTCCGACCATTGTCTACTCCACAGGCAATCGAGAGGGGACCCACCTTCGGCTGCTGAGGATTGATAAAATGGCAAACCTACCACCCGAAGGAGGAGATGGGACATCTTCAATGAAGGACTGAGAGATGGGTACGATCTGTCAGCAGAGAGGAGCACAGGGTAATACCATAACTGGATGATGTTTATTCCTTTGTTAAGATACAGAAAGGGCTAGCCATAAGAATCTCAATCTCCCGAGCAATACATGGGAGTATTTAGACTGGAATTTTGGGAACTAAGGAGAAAATGGGTAGCTGAGAGGGAGGGTTTTTGGAGGGGGGAAAGGACAATTACAATATTATTCGCTATATGGTTATTTAGTTCGCTCACTTGAAAAGAAAAGAAAGGACTGAACTACGAAAATGTCGGGCAGGTCACACCGCCAGACCGAATCATATCGCCCGCACTCTTATTCAAGAAATTTGGTGACATGAAACAGCACAATATTCGTGGAAAGAAGTCATTTATAGACTGTGAAGCGACAACGTGTACAGGTACATGTGTCATTCCATAATGCACTTGTTAATTGTATGAGGCAACGCCCTAACAGCCCGGACCTAGGTGCATCCTTAAATAAGTACATTTATTCAAGATCTCGACCTTTACCACATGGCCACCCGACATAGGTAAAATTCAGGTCAGAGTGTCACCCACATTCAGGTCAGCAATTATATCACATGGTGGACCATCCAGCCTTCGTAGATATTCAATTCTCCGATTATAGCCAAAAAACAGTAATTGACCCCTAAGTTGGACCCCTAATGACTTTAATGATATTACAGTTTTTTATGATAATTGCTAACTCTCCATGTGATACATCCACTCCTAGCCTAGGAGCATTTTGCATTCTGATAACACACCCAGTGCTATTGGCCGATAAAGTACTAAAATCATTTTTTGACCCCTAATTTACCTTTATGACCGTCATGACATGGGGGTTTTGTAATGAAAAATTGTTACAACTCCATGTGTATGCTCCACCCTGAAGCTATTGGCATCCAATGAACATGTCCATGTTTTGCTAAAAAGGTAATAAATTGAACTTTTGAACCCCTTTTAACTAACCAAGTAAGTGTCCGATCGAAGCGGATTTTTTCCCCTCCCTAAGCACACAACTCTATCACATCCAAACATAACCAGTTTTTTCTATTTTTGTTTGCCCGTACCTCCTTAATAAGCACATTTATTCACGATTCGACCTTCAACCACAACCCCCGACAGAGGTCAAATTCAGGTCAGAGGTCACACCATGCAGTCACATTATATCACCATGGGGTGAAACCATCCAGCCTTCGATATTTCAATTCTCCGTTATAGCCAAAGAACAGATTTTTTGAACCCTAAGTGACCCTGAATGACCTTTAATGATCTGAACATTTTACTGAATCTTGTTACTCTCCATGTGAACATCCACTCCTAGAGCATTTTGCATTCTGATGACATGCCCCGTGCTTTTCCAAAAAGTACTAAATCAGTTTGACCCCTAGTGACCTGTAATTACCTTCAATGACATGGCGGCTCTTATGAAAATTGGTTACACTCCATGTGATGCACATCCACTCCTATAAGCATTGCATTCCAATGACCAATGTCAATGTTCTTGCCCAAAAGGTATAAAATTGAACTTTGACCCCTTGTTCACTAACAAAGTAGTGTCCGATCGAAGCAGGAGTTTGTTCCCCTCCATAAAGCACACACAGCTCTATCGCATATCAAAAATAACCAGTTTTCTATTTTTTTGCCCATAATTCCTAAATAGCCCATTTTTTTCCAAGATTCACCCTTTAACCCACATGACCACCCGCAGAGGTCAATTCATGTCAGAGGGTCACACAACATGCGTCACAATAATATCACAATGGAACCATCCAGCCTTCGCAGATAATCAATTCTCCTATTATAGCCCAAAAAACAGTTTTTGACCCCTATGACCCCGAATGACCTTTAATGATATGACAGATATTATGAGAATTGTTACTCTCCAGTGATACATCCACTCTAGGAGCATTTTGCATTCTTATGAACATGCCCATGCTATTGCCCAAAAGTACTAAAATCAGTGTTTTGGAGACCCCTAAGTGACCTTTAATTACTTCAATGACATGCGGTTTTTATGAAAATGTTACACTCCATGTGAATGCATCCACCTTCCGAAAGCATATGGCATTCATGAACATGTCCCCAATGTTATTGCGAAAAAAGGATTAAAACTCATCATTTTGCTGTCAGGACAACTAATATGTAAATTAGTCCCACAAATTTACCCTCAGTGATCTTGAGGCTATTGAAGAAAGTTTATCAGGACTGGTAGTAGGTTCCTATTCACAAGTTTTCGTTAAAATCCCTAAAAGTTGAGACAAAGCATTACAAATATTCTAAATAGCTAACGAATAATAGTTAATTAAAACACCCATAATCACCTTCAGTGATTTCAAGCAATTTGATAAATTTTAATCGTGACGTTAAAGGTCCTACTCACCAATTTCGTGAGAATCCAACAAAGTTCTTAAATTTGCCTATTGCTAATTGGTCCAACTGTTTTTCAAATTAGTCCATGGCAGATGACCTCCATGACCTCGGGTCCCACATTAGGAAAACTTCATCGGCTCTGATAGTTGGCCCTAATTCCCTCAAGTTTCCATGAAAATCCATGAAGTTTGAAATATCACATACATTACTGCTATAATTAGGGCCTACGGCCAAAGAAATGCATCCTGACCTCGGATGACCTTGAATTTTGTCCCATTGTTTTTTGGGCTCCAACAACACCACACCATCACGTTTCGTGTAATTGCACGAACTTGAAAATTTTTTGCGAAAAACCTGCAAAATAGAGGGCAACAATATACGATATACGCCCATTTCGAACTTATCCGAGATTTTACTCATCCGGACTTGTGTACCAAGTTTGTGGTCAATCGATAACAGTGTTAAGAATGAGAGCGCTAACGACTAAAGTTTCCGGCGGTGGCGGCGGCCGGGCCGTGGGGGGCCTGCGGCGGCGGAGACTGCGGGGCAAGGACAATGACAATATTATTTGATAATGAATAGTTGATTAGTAATCTCACTTGAAAATAAGGAAGGAGTGAAGAGGTGTAAATGATGACTCGCAAGAAGTTACAATAAAGTTACTTCCAGGAGAAAGTATGGAGCGCCGAATGCGCCAAAAATTAGTGGCTTTACTTGTTCTGATACTTAATCTTAAGCGATCTACCTAGAAGTCATTATACCACCTATGTCCAAGCCACATAAAAAAAAGGAGAAATTGCGCGTTTTAATCGCCAATAAATCGGTGGACAAAAAAGATCAGCTGTTTGCCGGCCCAAATTCAAGGTAAGTCATGGTATTACCCGTCAAGTTTTCAGTGCCGTAAATAATGAGTTTCCTTAGTCAATTATTGCACCTTCTCATTCCGTAATAACACTTCTTTTCTCATTATTCCGTCTATTCGAGGGCATAATATGACTTAGCTGCTTGTTATCCCGCCCATCCCCGTTCATCATAATGACTAACTGGTCCTTATTCCTCCTCTCCAATTCCTAATAATGACTTGTTTCTCGTTATTCGCCTATCCCGCTTCCATAAAAGGACTTAAATCACTCATTCTTCCACCCGCCTGATCCATAAATGGCCAATTACTCATTATGTGGCCTGGAACGTAGACAGCATGATGAGTTCTTGGTCGTCTTCCGCTTACGCGTGTCGGTAAAAGTGTGAGCTGCATAATGACTAAGTAAGTCCTTATTGCATACGTACAATTGGCGCCCTTCCATGAATAGTTGGCGCTCTTCCGAATCAAATAAAAGCGCTCTCCCGGGAATGAAAGGATGACGGGGAGAGATTGTTTTTCACATGCCCAATGTTCCAATCAGTTTGCCAGTTTGGGTGGGGGGTTTTTTTTTTTTCGCTGCCCAGCATGGAATTTCGTTTCGTTGGAATTTGGCTGGAAAAATTGAAAGGAAACGCAAAATCACAATTTGGCTTTATTTTTCAGTAACGTGTTTCTTTGCTTATTCATTCTGACATAATTTCATTTCCCATTCGTTGTAGTTTGGCTTTGGTATAAGCGGTTTGCATCATACGGAGGGGCGTTTGACTTGTTTCACCTCGTATCAGCCCATTCACTCATATGTTCAGGTGGCCCCTTTTAACCAATCGGTGTTTTTCCTAAACAAACGCCTTTGCGACTCGTTCTGCTCGCTGTCGAGATGAATCATGGGTGGTACTTAGGGGGGCGGTGCGACGTTAAACGTTGATTGCGCAATCGGACATTCTCTCTTCACTAGATTACTGGAAACGGCCTTGTCTGCAGGAAATACTCTCTTATTCTGATTTAGAATTGTTAGACACCTCCTCCAAGTTTGGCATACGTTAGATGGATTTCTTTTTATCTGCCATTTGAAGGATTCATATTTTTCTGAATGCGTCTGCGGCGATAACCAAACACGCCGCATACGCCTGCGCATTGCCGAAACAGTGGCTTCGGTCAATTTAGGCTTCAAATACATCATTCTTTGATAAATTCCCCCATTTTTGGGGTTGTAAAAGGTTATTGAAGTCTTCTGTAATATTAATGACCTAATATGGCGATTTTCCACGGAATCTATTCAGGGTTTGCTCGCTCTCTTCCATTCAACGCCCGTGTGCTACGTGATGACTGTCAATCTACGTCCCCTGAATTTAAATGATCCAAAATCCCAAGTTTCTGGGATTCGTCAACGCCTTCTTGCTGACATATGTTGGTGATATCCGACCGTGGTATGTAGACTAAAGAGCGCTAGCCCCCTCTATTTAGGAACAACTTTTCCCAGACTTCTTGCTGAAGTCAACGTATTGGCGGCGGCAAAAAAGCCTACAAATTGTGGGGGGGGGGGGGGACGCAGCCAAGCTTGTGAGAATTGTGTTGTTTACTATCTCAATGAAGCGCCACTGTGGTTGGCGCAGATCGGACCAGGAAATTTTTGGGGTTTTATAACCTCATGATTGCCGGAAAACGGCACTTCCTAGCGTTGTGACTATTTGTTACCATTCATACAAACTTGTCATGGTCCTGCAAAATCATATTTATTAATAACATGTATGTATGAGAGTTAATGCATATCAGATGGGCTGGAACGCAAATTCTCCCACTCTGCGGGAGAGCCCCCCGGGGAAAGGGAATTTCACACCTTCGCGTCCCTCCGCCCCCCCTTCTAAGAAAATCGATTTCGTTATTTTATAAATTATTACGTACGTTTAAAAGACACCAATTGTCTCAATTTGGAGTCTTTAACTTACGTAGTAATTTTGCACTTAGTTGGTCAACTTTTGAAATTAAGAGACCACAGTGTTAAAACATGTTAACTTCCAGTGTTTTGGTTCGCCCAACCTACGGGAGTCGACTTAAACCCTACCAGAATGCAAGTCCGATACCTACACCACGTGATCACCGTGGGATGGCCAACTGGGGGCGGGAAAGTGGGTCTAACCACCTGAGTGAGCATCATATTAATCAGGGGGTGTGTTCTCGGGTTGGATCATGCAACTGGAATATTCCATGTTGATGTGAGGGTGGATCGAGACTGGCGGAATAATGAGTAGTTGAGTCATTTTTATGAATTGGATAGGCAGAATACCGAGAAACTAAGTCATTATTATTAATTGAGAGAGTAGGATTAATGACCAGCTTAAGTCACTATGATGAACGGGGATAGGCGGGATTACGAGCAACTAAGTCCTTATGATGCCCTCCGCAATAAACGAATATGAGAAAAGAAGCCGTTTTTTACGGCATGAGAACGGTGCCATAATGACTAAGAAACTCCTTATGACGGCACTGAAAACTGACGTGGTAATACCATGACTTGCCTTGATTTTGGTGGCAACCGGGCGATCATTTTACATTTTTCGTCCACCAATTTTATTGGCGATAAAATTAGCAATTTTCTTTTTTCTCATTAATGTGGCTTGGAACATCGGAGGATAAATGACTTTCTAGGTCGTTATTCCGCTTAGATTAATGTTCATGGAACGAGTAAAGGCAGCATAATTTTTGGCGCATTCGGCGTTCCATAGAAAAGTTTAGTTAGTTAGTTTAGTGAGGAAGGGTCAGGAATGACATAGTCCTCATGAACGACCCTGGAACCACAATTCGCCCACAATCTTTGAAGAAATAATCAGGTCGTTCTTGAATCTTGAAGCAAGGCGATTCACACTACTAGACATAACAACATTTCTGGAAGGCTATCCACTCGTGATGACTCTCTGTAAGAATGTTTTCAAAGATCCAATCTACAAGCGATACCTCGAAGCTTGAGGTGGTGCCACGAGTAGTGGTCACATTGGAAAACTCAAAGAGTCTCGAATGCCCAACCATCAAGTCTATGGACAATTTTGAAGACTTGAATCAAATCACCCCATCCCTCCCTTTGAAGTTTAGCCCAAGATGCCTGAGGCCTTTCTCGTACTGGAAATCTTCAGGCTTCTAATTAATTTAGTAGCTCTCCTCTGAAATCATTTTCAATCACCCACTGCTTATCTTATCATTCACGAAATAAGGGTTCCACCCTTGGATTGAATACTCAAGGGGAGGTCTCACTATTGCTTGAAGCAGTCTGAGAACTTCTCTCATCCAAGGAAGTGAAATGCTGCCTTATTAAAAATTCAGAACCAAGAATCCCATTGCCTTTCCTTGCAGCATCAAAGCACACTTCTTTAGGAGTTTCAACGAAGCCTCAAGCTCACCCCAAGATCTTTTTTCCGATTCCCCACCTAATTCCTGAATAAACTAAAAATTTGCATTACATTTGGAACCAACCTGCATTATTTTACACTTGCAGCATTGAAAAACATCTGCCAATCCAAAAACCATGGAAATCAGGTCAAGATCATTCAGAACAATTTTAACATCATCGTCCGACGAAACTCTCGGTATACCAACTTTGTGTCGTCTGCAAACTTTTTCACTCTGGAGTGCACTGATTATCAAGCATCATGAATTTAGTCATAAAATTAGGGTCGAAGAAACCTATCCCTGGGAACTCCACTATTGACCTTCTGCGTAAAGCACAACTGTTAATCCAACCGTTTGTGTCGCCTGTCCATGAGCCCCTCAACCCACCTGAGGACATTCCCTTCAATACCAAAACTCCCAACCTTGATGTAATATCAACAGCGTTGCCGCCCTCGATCACAGCATTACTTAGTAACATCTTCCATGATCATAAAGATAGCAACACAAACGATCTTTTTCTGAAACCATGCTGGAGTGGCGCTTCGATGCTTCCATCGAAATGTAGGCCTACTGATCCCGAACTATCGTTTCCTCCCCTTACAAACGATACGGTGAGACTGACAGGCCTGTAATTGCTAGAAAGAGATCGTTAACCCTTCTTGACAATGAGAAACAGTCAACCCTCCCCATCATCATGACAAACCCTCCGCCAGAGTTTTTATTGAAAGTGTCAGCTAACGAGTACAGAATAGTGAAAAAATAGCAAAAGATTTTTTCAAAAACAAGGGTAAACTGCATCGGGCCAGGAGATTTGCCATGCTTGAGACTCAAGAAGTTTGGTTTGAACTGAAATTTTCCAAGTTCCTCCTGTGTGAAGACTGAGGAAAAATATTATTGAGAATAGCTGACATGTCCTGACTTTCACTAACCATCAGGCACCAGTATCAGTATCCAACTATGGACCAATGCTCTTCTTGACCCTTGCTGCTTCGCTCCCCCTAATATAACAGAAAAACGCACGGGATTTGTGGGTTCTTACAGTCGGCAAGTTGCTCGCTTTTCGAACGACGTTTTTTCCATTGGGACGACTCATCCGCATAGCTCTTGAACCTGCAGAGAGAAACTCACCATGAGTCACCTGCGTTCAGACCATGGAATACATAATTCAGTTTACACCATTGGGAGAAAATGGCATTCCCTCCCTGTTCGCCTTCGTGAGGCAAGAACAAGTTCACAATCTGTGGGATACTCAGAGAACAAGGCATGTCAAAAAAAAATATCATGATCGCTCGCACCTTCATCTTGTCTACCGAATAGGATCCTACGAAGGAACTAGATCCGCTATGAGTTAGGTGCTTCCCTAGTAGGGAAATGTACGCATGCGTGAGAAAGGAAGCAATCTGAGTGGCATTGAAAAATCAGACCATGTCTGCCACCCCCCTGCCTTCGGACCATGAAATGTCTGGATAGTTGAAATCCGCCCATGACAATCGTATTCTTTCCCAGAACTCTGCCGTCCCTGCGGTTTGTGTTGGTCGAGCAGACGGGATAATCGTTATTCTGCAGAACTGCGAGGAGACGTACCCAACGGCAACTGTTATGCTGCATGGAATACACGATGATTGGACAGAATTTCGCACCACACAGAATTGACACAGCTACCTTGATATTCCGACTTCAATACTATTTAAATCAACTGACAAACACAATAACCCTAAAAGCCACTACAATACATGATAAGTATCCGCCTAAGACAACATCACCCGATAGACACTAGCTTCTTGAAGCGGCACGGAGTGATGAAGACAAGTAGCTAACTGGAGTGTCTCTTGAGAATTAGGATAGGAGCAACTTAAGAGATGAGAGTGAGAGGGTTATAATCGTTTTAATGTTAGAAGTATCATGTGAAACCTTCTAGGGGGATGGTACTGGCCATGATAGAGGCAATGATCTAGTACTATGTTTCGATATATTTGTGGGTCTGTTGATCATAAGCCCAAACAATCTGTACTATAACCTTTTTCAGGCATATGTATCCTTTTTCGCTTCAGGTGGTGTATTCTAGCTCTTCGGGTGTTTAGGGAACCGGGAGTGCACAAATTGCGAGAATCATGTCATTTCCCTCCTGGGTTCAGACATTCGGCCAGTCGGAAGTACCTGGGAAGAGTTTAGGCTACTTTTTGGCAAATGTGTATTATTTTGGTTGTCTCGTACGATCATAAAATCCAGTTCTGCTGTCCTAAAAATATATGGACTTGGGTCCTTTTGGTCGAGTCTGAGTGCGAGTCATTGAAGTTGGGTCTGAGTCTGAGGAGTCCAGACCTCGAGTCAGAGTCATGCCTGAGTCCTCTCCAGCCCTGGTGTGGGTATGGTATTTGCTAGGGAGGAATGGATTTTTCAGGAGGGAAGAACTGATATAATGGAGATAAAAAGACAGAAATATTGAGTTACTTGTGATAAGAGGAGTAATTGCTTTATTGAGGAAGAATTCCATAGAAACATTTTGCCCTTATGCAGCATCACTGCCGCATTGCTTTTTGCCTTCTTATTTTGTTCTTCCATTTATGATTCCTTGGACGGGAGTCCCAGGAATCTATAGGCAGTCAACGCGTGGCATGCGTTGTAATGTTTGTGTGGTTTATGTGTGTATTAGTGTGGTGTTTGTGTGTTGTGTGTATGTACCGCCTACCTTGTAATCCGGCTAAGTCCAACCTGCCTGGTGGGATCAAGTTGCAAACTTGGTGGGTGTGCTTGCATGTGAGTATTGATCTCATTTAAGCTTGAAACTGGTGTTAGGAAATTAAGAACTTGAACACACCCATACCGTTGTGTCCAAAGAATCACTCAGCCTTCTGGCTTACTGGTAATTGGTTGATTTTTATTCTTCTCTATCTCTGCACCAATTGCGCTTTTTGGCACTGCTGCCTCTCTATTTCATTACTACAGTGGGAGCCTTCACAATTCACCAGTTTAAAAATGGCTTTATTGTCTAATTCATACTTCGTGGAGTCCGCCACATAACCAGTTTACTGCCTTTATTGTCCTCTATTCATGCTATCAGTTGGCAACCAACAATTCCCAGTTTAGGGCAACTATTGTCTCTCCAGTCATTCATTCCATGACGCCACAATTCACCAATTTAAAAGGAAGGCAACTATTGTCTCTCTATTTCATTGATATAAGTGGAGCAGCAACTTCCCAATTTTTAAGTCTCTTTGCGCTCTTTCAATGACTATCAGTGGACGTGGAGGCAGCCAGTACTACAATCCTTCAAGGCAACTGTGTCTCTCTCCATTTCATGACTATCAGTGGAGCCCCATTAATACCCAGTTTAAAGGGCAACTGTTGTCTCTCTCATTATACTCCTATCATGGAGCAATCCATCAATACACCATTTAAGGCAACTATGGATCTCTATTTCATGATTACAGTGGAGCTGCCAAATACACCAGTTTAAGGCACTGTTGTCTCTCTCTTTTCATGACTATCAGTGGAGGCAGTCAGTATCACCAGTTCAAGGCCCTGTTGTCTCTCTATTTCAGGACTGTCAGTGAAGTCATCCAGTAATCACATGCAAGGCAACTGTCGTCTCTCTATTTCATGACTGTCAGTGGAGCAGCCTTAATACACCAGTTTTTCACGGCACTGTCGTCTCTCCTATTTCTGACTGTCCGTCTATCAGCCAGCATCCCATGTCAAGGCAGCTGTTATCTCTCTGTTCATGACTGTCATTGGAAGCAGCCAGTATCCACACAACCATTCAAGGCACTGTTGTCCTCTCTATTTCATGGAAAAAAACATAATGAGGCAGCCAGAATACAACCATTTAAGGCAACTATTGTCTCTCTATTCTGATTACCATGGGAGCTGCCCAGTAATACAACCAGTTCCGGCAACGTTGTTCTCTCTATTCATGCTATCATTGTGTGCACAGTATACAACACTTAAGGCAACTGGATGATCTCTCTATTGTTATGAGTTTTTTCTATCATTGAGTCACCGCAATTCCCCATAGCTCGACGGGGGCCCCCCCGGATGAGATTCTTTCTGACATCGAGAACTTTGCGTCTCTCAGGTTTGACCATACATGGCCTACATAACTCAGTGTTACTAGATATAAGTGAGTAGATATCTTACTATTCAGCAGTTTTCCCAACAAGACCAGTGGATGGAAAGAGTGAGATTGGAATCAAAGGGGAATCCAACAGTGAAAATTTTTCGATATGTCAAAAATTAGTGGGTTTGATGAAAATCATTTTAAGATGGTAATAAAAAAATCACAACGAAATTGGCAATTTTCAATTGGGCAAACATTTGATGATTTCATTTCCTACCAATTATAATTGTTAAGTTTAAAAAATATTTATATTCATAGTTTGGTAGAAATGACATCAAAAGATTGCCAATTTGCCAAATCGCCAATTTATTTATAATTTTTAGAGGTACCATATCTCCTGAACCAGACATGCTATGAAGTCGGAACAAAGTGATATGCACATGGTTTTGTTGCATACTCTATAACAATATGATAAGCAGCGTATAATTGGGCTGGAATGTCCCTTAACATCACTATCACATGTATAGTGTATGCCATTGAACCGAATTTAAAACAGTACCTACCAGCAAGGTAAAGAAAACAACCCCATGAAAGTGACAATGTGTAGAGGACAAAGGTAGGACATTCCCGCTGAAAAATATGCGAGTTTTCATTCACAACCCTCAGCACAAGGAATTGAAGCAAAATAGAGGACTCATCTAGAGAAATAATCACTACTCTCCTATTGTCTGCATCTCTAGATAAGAACTTGAGTATTTAAAATAGCTGTGCAACACCTGAATTCAACCGATGAGCATTATTCGGAACCAGGAAGGGAGTGGGGATCGAGGCTTGATTGGGATTCTCTTTGGAGTTGTTTCAGAGAGATTAATGCAAATGGTATTAGTTTTGATAGGCCCAGTTTGAAACGATGGCAAGTGTTAATTTCATCAAGTCTATATCCCCTATGAAGGTTTCCCTTCAGAAAGCCTCAGGAGTATGGAAGATATCTAAAATGCCCACTCTAAATAAAAGGCTGTGGGTGCTCTAGTTGAGTTTTGAACGGTCAAGTTTATTTTTGTGGACATCATCTGATCTGGTCACCCTCATACCTTGAATGACTTTCTCCGTCATTTGGGTGATATCTGTTGATGACATTGCAGTTTGGCTATAACAAGATAACAGAGGTATATTGTGTTAAACAACATTGCAAATATCTGTATGTATTTTATTGTTTTGGTGTGTTCAATAACTCATGTCCTCCTCTACAAAGGTATCATCAACACCTATCACTCACACGAAATGGTAAATTAGTAATGGAAAACACAGAATATATGCCAAGTCTAGTATGAATCATCCATTGTTGCATTAGTGGTTGCTCTTTATCTTGCCAATACACACACACACAACTTTGAAGGCCTTCAACTTCGTACTGAAAATCGCATGAATGTCAAGTTTGGACTGACACATATTCTTATCTCCGCCTCTTTGTAATGCTCTGGGCATTGTTCTTTGTCAACTGTGAGACTGAGCACTCGCAGAATATGCTCTAACAACACTGGACATTACTAATGAATGTCCAAATCCTGGTATTTTTCCTCACCAGACCATCTGCACTGAAAACGCTTCTTTTTGAGAACTATTTTTGGGTACCCGACACGTTGAGAATACCAGGCTCATAGTGAAGACGAGAGTTGTGGACCACATCCTTTATTGATGTACATGTGATTGATGTTGAGTTTAGGCATTAGTTCCATGTACAATTCATAGTATGTTAAATTGAACAAGGTGAGAACACTACCTGTGATGGATGCCATTGGACAGTCAGCTCCTGAATCGCAGCTCACGACGCTGCATGCTGGTGAAGTCGTGAGAAAAAACAGTGATAGAACAACCACTATTACTGTGAACAACAACGAGAACAACCATATTACCAAGAACAAACCCAGGGTTGCTACAATTGTAAGCATCCAGCCTCCCAGGGTTCGCATCCCTTTGCCCGGTCAGTCTCACTGGTTTTGCTATCAGCGTACAAAGACCCCCCCGGCTTCACATTTATAAGTCCCCAAAGAGGAGTTGCCTTGTTCGTGTACCTGGTGAAAAGGTTTCAACAGCTTTCAAAGTGGTTGGTATATCCAGGTCTGCACCCTTGCCGACCCTTGTTTAGGTAGGGTCCTTTGACTGGCAAGGTGTCACCAGTACATATCACAGAGAGGGATGTATGTAAAATTTAATTCTTTGTATTCATGTGGGTTTCTTATCCAATGATTGGTGGAGTGTCTAGCTTTACTTCATTGGGTGCCTACAAGCTGGGGGATGGAAGCTATCCAAAGCTATAGGTCTTCACATACCATTCACAGATTCATTCCACTCTTCAAAAACTCGTCATCAGACAGACGGTCAATTAAAAATGAAAATCTTCTTCTATGTTTCTTAGTGCATGAGGAGCGGAACATAGAGCAGCTGGTATCAAGGAATACCTGTCGTCTGTGCTGGAGCCAGGTCAGCCACCGAGGGCAAAATGAGGTAGGCAATTCTAACATATGATGGGGCTTTTGGATCAAGCAGCAGTGTGCACGAGAAAAAAAGAGCATAGAACTTTTGAGGTGAGTACCAAGTGATAGAAATTCAATCGCGGTATGGCCAAGGGCGTTCCTAAAAATTTTACCTTTTTTTTTTTTTCTCTAAAAATTGTAGTATTGTAATGGAAACTAGTTCCTATGGATTATTTTTCCATGACAGTATTACCAGTTTGATAGTGACAATTTATTTATTTTCCAGTGATGCTGAATCCTCCAATACAGGGGATAGTCGGAGTTCAGGCTGAGTAGAGAACGCACCCACACCAGTGACTGAGATTTGCTCCACAAGTCGGACCAATCACAGAAGAGAAACCTGAGAACTCGCCAGTTCTCAGGAAGAGGAAATTGAGCCGCCAGGGAACTGTGCCCTCCCCGGCAAAACAGGGCGCCTTGTTGAAGGAGGGTTACCCGATAAACGTACCATAGCTGAGAGTGCTCCGCATCTGGCTCGGCAAGAGACTACATCCTCACCATTGACGGAAGATGACTCCCCAGGTTAGGCCAGTCACAGAGGGAGATCTGATAATGTGTCCGTCCTCAGGAGGAGGGAAGTATGCGGGGCGGCCGGGTAACTGCGCCCTCTCTTGCGCACAACCGGCCGTTGAGGGAGCGTTCGGCCCCAAATAACCTACCAGTAGCTGGAGTGTTCCGCCCATCTGTCGCTAGAGAATACATCCTCCAATGGATGGAGATGACTCCCAGGTCAGGCCAGTTACAGAGGGAGAATCTGAGAATGCACCGTTCACTCAGGAAAGCGGAAGTATGCCACCAGTAACTGTGCCCTCACCGTTGGACCACAGAGCCTGTTGAGGGGCCTTTGTCACACAGAACGTACCAGTAGCTGAGAGTGCTCTGCCATCAGCTCAGCTAGAGAAATGCATGCACAATCGACGAAGACTATTCAGGTAAGGCCAGTACAGAGGGGGAATCTGAGAATGCGCCCGTCCTCATGAAGAGGGAAGATACGCCAGTAGAGTAACTTGCCCTCCAGCAAACACAGGGCCTGAAGAGATGCCCAACAGAGTGGTAGGCCAATATAGGTAATCTCCAATCATACGTCCCTGGTTCAGTTCACCAGAAGGTCCGCACCCCTCACCGAACAGAAATTTGCAAAGGAAAACCACTTCCGTGGAAAAAAAACGAATTCACAGTACAACCCAACCGAATATGGACAAAACCACACCAAACAGAGGTGGTATAATCGAGGAGGCCAATCACAGAGGAGGGGTGGGTAAAGTTCCACCGGTGACCAGATATTTATCCGAGAGCGCACCTCCCGAGCCGAGCACGGACAAAACCTCTAGTGTTAGACTAACCAACAGGTTGCCTATGAGCAGCAGTCGCTCAAGCTCAACAGCAAAGAGGTCCAGATCATGGCCAAAGACATGATGGGGACGCAAACGGCTCTGACCAGGGCACCCCACCAACCTGAGCTTGTTCCTGTTCCAAAGGAGTTCTGACCGCCGGTCAGGGCTGGACGCAGCAGCAGAAAAAAACGCCGACAGCAAAAACGTGGGGAGCGCGGGACCCCTTACACCCATCCACAGGTATGTAATTGGATAGGGCTTGGAATTTCATACTCCCCCCCAAAAAAAAAAAAAAAAAAGAAATGGGAACCTGGGTTTGGTGTTTCTTTGAAGAACATTCAAGTAATTTAAGGGTGAGGTGCTAAATCTCATAGTTTATCTTACTTGCAATCATATTCATCTATGTGGGAGAACCTGCTTTCTCCCTACCAACTTCTTGATTTTTGTGTCGTAGTAGAAGGAAAATAATTAAACGGAGTGGTTGGCAACCAATAATCATGAGCCCCAATAAATTAGATGGGGTGTTCTCTCCTACCTATCTCTTAATCTCAAACCGCTGCGCTTTGGTTGAAAATCCCTCTCAAAGGCTTTGGCACTATATAGGAAGTAAGACAAAATACAATATGCAGGTAGCCTAGGGGCCACAGGGTCATTGCGGACTGCAGAAATATTGATAAGGGAACAAGGTTTGGTATGCAGACAACCGCGTTAAAGTCAACATGTGATTTCAAGATGCGGGGCCCACTCACTGGCTCTAGAAGACACGTGTACGTGTGGCTAAAAAAAAAAACACAGTACCAGAATTAAGTCATTTGCCATTTATGTACGTTGCACAGCTAGGGCACGGCCATTTGGCCAATCACAATTAATTTTGTACACAGCTAGTGACACACACACTCGATTTCAACGGGTTATTCTGGCATTGACACGGTGACTGTGACGCTGAATTGCTAGGGGGGAAAATCGATTCGCAAAAATGGATGCTGTAAGTCGAATAGACCTACCATAGGCCTACATGTAATTCCATGAATGAATGGACTTGATTCACGGATAGTCGATGCAACAATTATAATCACCATTTTAAGCAATAGGTCTATCACATGTCAAACAAGTCTCTGGCCGTTGTCATTGTTTGGTGCACGTGGAGGCATTGTGACGTGGTGCAGCAGCAGGCAGTTATTAGTTTGGAGCTACTCGTAGTTGTGGGGATAGGGGTTACAATCTGACAATCCTTTACAATCGTTGCAAGACCACACAGTTGTGATGTGAGTCACAAATTCTTGGATACCATTTGTTCTGTCAGGGTGTCAGAAATTTAGGCCCAAGCCTGCAGGGGGCTATTGGTCTATGTGTAGAATAATGACCAAATGTGATATCTCCTACGAATGCTCTTGCACAGAGTGCTGATGTTCAAGTCATAGTTGATGCTTCGGTAGATAGACATCTTTCGGGGGGGTGTCCAAAGTCCTTGGCTCTAGGGTCATTGAGGAATTCCACACATGCCAATTCCACACAATGCACAATGCTTGAAATGCAGTTACTCCCTCTGTTTATTCTTTTGGGTAGAGGGCTATTGGCGGTGTTCAGGGATATTTTGGGCATAAGGGGCCCATATAGGAATTAAAATTTTTTTATTTATTTCTAATTATTTATTATTTTTTTTTTTTTTTTTGTTTATTTTGTTTTAGATTTTATTTGATATCTATTATATATTTTTTAATTTTTATGTATATATAAATTGAACAAAGTTGAGAACCAACGCTGTGATGCATTGGACAGTCAGCTTCCTGAATCTCAGCTCCAGACTCTGCCATGCGGTGAGTCTGAGAGAACAGTGAGAGAACAACCACATTAGCTGTGACCACCACGAGAACACACTATTACCAAGCCAACCAGTGGTTTCTACAATTGGTAGAGCATCACCTCCCCGGGTTCGCGATCCCGGTCAGGTCTCACCTGTTTTGCTATCACGTACAGACCCCCGCTTGCACATTATCAAGTCCCCCCTGAAGGGATTTTTTTGTTTTTCCTTGGCGTGTACCTGGTGAAGGTTCACACTGTCAATTGGTGTGATATCCAGGGGTCTGCACCCTTGTCCCGACCCTGTTTAGGTAGGGTCCTTGACTGCAGGTTTCAACCAGTACATATCAACATAAGAGGGATGTATGTAAAATTTAAATTCTTCTTTCTTCATTTGGTCTTTATCCAATATTGGTGGAGTTTCTACATTACTTCATTGGGTGCCTACCAAGCTGGGTAGGAAGCCTATCCAAAGCGAGGCTCACATTACCTTCATCAGCTTCCAATCCACTCGTCAAAAACCTTCCTCAGACAGACAGGTCAATAAAAATGAAAACTTCTTCTCTGTTTCTTAGTGCAGAGGAGCCCGGACCATAGAAGCGCGTGTTCAGAATACCTTCGTCTTGTGCTGGAGCCAGGTAGCCCCGAGCAATATGAGGTAGCAACTTCTAACTCTGATGGCTTTTTGGATCGAGCACCAGTGTGCAGATGAAAAGGGCCCTATAGAACTTTGAGGTGGAGTACCAAGTTATATATTCACTCTCGTTTATGGCAAGGCAGTTCCTAAAATTTTACTCTCTAACAATGTATTTTGATGAAACTAGTTCCCTGTATTGTTTCTCCCTATGAACATATTACCAGTTTTTTGATATTGAATAATTTTATCTTTCCAGATTGCTGATATGTCCTCATCTGCGGCTCCAAGTGGACCAGGGGAATAGTTCGGGAGTTCAGGCTGAGCTAGAGAACGCCCCCACCCTGACTAGATTGCTCCACAAGTGTCGGACCAATCACAGAAGAGAACCTTAGACTCGCCAGTCTCTCAGGAAGATGAAATTGATCCCCAGTATGTGCCCTCCCCCGGCCAAACAGGGCCTGTGAGGAGGGTTTCAACCTATATAACACCAGTACTGCGAGTGCTCCGCCATCTGCTCTGCACGAGCAACTCCTCACAATTGACGAAGATGACTCCCAGGTTAGGCCCAGCACAGAGGGAATCTGAAATGTGTCCCGTCCCTCAGAGAGGGAGTATGGCGGCAGTAACTGCGCCCTCTCTTGCGGAACACCGGGCCTGTTGAGGGAGTCGTTCGCCCCACCCTACCTAACCAGTAGCTGAGAGTGTTCCCCATCTGGTCTGCTAGAGAATACAAGTCCTCACATTGGATGAGATGACTCCCCAGGTCGGCCATTCCTCAGAGGGAGAATTGAGATGCACCCGTCACTCAGGAAGAGGGAAGTATGCCACCAGTAACTGTGCCCTCCTCCGGTGAACACAGGGCCTGTTGGGGACCTTTGTCACACATAACTACCATTAGCTGAGAGTGCTCTGCCATACTCAGCTAGAGAATGCATCCTCACATCGACTAGACCTATTCAGGTCAAGCCATTACAGAGGGGCATCTGAGAATGCGCCGTCCTCATGAAGAGGGAGTATAACCCGCCGTAACTGTGGCCCTTCCCCGGCAAACACACCAGGGCTGAAGAGATTGCCAACAAGTGGTAATGCAATAGGTATCTCCATCATCGTCCCTGGGTTCAGTTCCCCAGAATGGTACGCACCCCTCACCGTCACAAAATTTTGAAAGGAAACACATTCCCGTGGAAAAAACAATTCCACGTACAACCACACCTAATATGGCACACCACACCAAACAGAGGTGGGTAGTCGAGAGCAATCACAGAGGAGCGGGTAAATCTTTCCCCGGTGCCAATATTATCCTAGAGCGCACCTCCCGAGCTGAAGCAGCGGACAACCCCTCTGTAGACACCAACAGGTGCCTATGACACAGTCCGCCTCAGCTCAACATCCGGGTCCAGACATGGCAAAGTATATATGGGGACGCAACTCTCTGACCAGGCACCCCACCAACCTGATCTTGTTCCAAAGGGTCTGACCGGTCAGGCCTGGAGCAGCCCAGAAAAAAACGCCGAGCAAAAACGTGGGAGGCTGGACCCCTGTCAAACACCCCTCTCAGTAATGGTAACTCTTGCTAGGGCTTGGAATTTCATACTCCCCCCCCCCAAAAAAAAAAAAAAGACCTGTGAACCCTGGTTTTGGGTTTGTTTCTTTGAGACTTCAGTATTTACGGGTGGGTGCTAAACTTCATAGTTCACATCTTAACTTGCCAATGCATAATTATTCTATTGGGAGCACACCTGCTTCTCCTACCAACTTCTGATTTTTGTTCGTAGTAAATGACATAAATGAGTGTCAAACAAAAATATGATCCCCAATACATTAGATGGGGTGTTCTCTGCCTACCTATTCCCTTCTATCTCAACCGCTGCGCTTGAACATCCCCGCTCAAGGCCGGCACTATATAATGAAGTAAGACAATACACTATGCAGTTAGCCTAGGGGCCACACGGGTCATTGGCGACTGCCATAAATATTGATAAGGGAAACAAGCCGTTTGTCTCAGACACCGCGTTCAAGTTCAACGCTGTGATTTCAAGATGCGTGCCCACTCACTTGCCTAGAACCACGTGTACGTTGGCAACAGTACCAGATTCAGTCATTTGCCATTTATGTACCGGTGGCAAGCAGCTCAGTGGCACTGCCATTTTGGCCACTCACAATTAATTTGTACTACAGCTATTACACCCACCTCGATTTCAAAGGGGTATTCCTTGCATTGAACTGTGACTGTGACGCTGAATTGCTAGGGGGAAAAATCGATATCGCAAAAATGATGCTGTAATTCGCATAGACCTACAATGGCCTCCATGTAATTCCATGAATGACTGGACTTGATTCACTGGTATCGATGCAACAATTATAATCACAATCTGTTAAGGCAATATTTCTATCACATTCAAAAGTTCTTCTGGCCGTGTCTTGGTTCTGAGTTCACTTGGAGGCTTTATGTTGCCGTGTGCATCGGCATTTATTAGTTTTTGATCTACTCGTTGTTTTGTGTGGTAGGTCAATCTTGAACAATCCTTTACAATCACATCTTTGCAAGACAACACGTGTTGAGGGTGAGTCCCGATATTTCTTGACTAACCATTTGTTTCTGTCAGGGTTTCATAAATTTTAGGTCCCAAGACCTTCAGGGGCTATGTGTCTATCGGTATAATCATGCCAGAAATGTATATCTCCTACGAATGCTCTTGCACAGTGCTGTGTTTCAGTCATAGTGATGCTCGGTAGAAACTCGTTCGGGGTGGTCCACATCCCCACTTGGGCTCTAGGTCCATCTGATGGAATTCCACACAATTCCAATGCCCCACAATGCCACACTGCTTTGAACTGATGGCAGTTCCTCCCTCCTTTTTATCTTTTGGATAGAGGGGCTATTGGCGGTGTTTCAGGAATTTTGGGTCCTAAGGCCCTTATAGGAAATAATATTAAATGTATTAAATAATATTAAATGTATTTCCTCATACAAATTTTGTTGCACTGTGTTAATAGTGGTCATAACTAGACAGTGGCAGGCAATGTAAACCTGCCGCCCTGTATATCCCTTCGACTCAACCTTTGTGATCCCATTTAAGGGAACGCACTTCAATCATGTCCATTTGACCTTCGGAAATCGGCACTTTGACAATACGTAACCGTTCTTCAGGACCAACTGTGGCCCACATACTTGAAATTCTTTTCTTTTTAAAGGACAACTGCAGGCTTGAATACAACGAGGTTATATCGTGGAGATGAAAACTGTATCTATAGGTCCGCTAATCCATTTCAATACGATTTTTTTATGTGGAGTTCGGGGCCTTCAGAGTTTGTTCCATTATGCGGAGAAATTGGGGGAATCCCAATTGTGCAATAAATTACGACGGTTGCACTTGGACATCCCCCAGGGGATTTATTTCATGTATTTCATTGGTTTCATTCTGTTGAATAACATTTAGCATAAGTTCTGTCATCTTTTCTCTCAGCACAAAACCATCAACAACCCCCAACCCACCACAAGCAAGCACCCTTTTGCCCAATAGACTAATTGCTTTTCGCAGTGAAATAACGTGATTTTTTTCCACAGTTGTGCAAGTATGACATCAATTATTATTGGCCTGATAGATGCTTTTTGATCTTGTTCAATGCAGCATAGCATTCAAATTCAAGGACTGTAACTCACATAACGGAAGTCGTAACTGGTTTGGACTGACTCCTAGTTTTTCTCTCCAGCTAATATTTAGCTTCTTTATATTTATCGTTGCAGTTTGCTTTTTAAATACAACAACATGTGTGAAATTGCATGATTATTGCAAATTCGCCCCTCCTGTGACTTTGAATGAACCTCATGTTGTTTAAGATTAACACCTCCACATCCACCAAGTTTACTTTCGGATCCGAGTTAGAAAGTTACCTCTCTTGCCATTGAATTACTTTTGTATACCACTTACCAAGTAACATGTAGATTGGACTATCCTGTGTAACCCTGCATAAACCTGCACCATAGAGGGCCGCAGTCATGGAGATAATCTACTTCGAACGCATCCAAATTTTACTAGGGGGGACATGTGTATCCAGTTTCCCATTCATTATATTGTATAATGGTTCTAACACCTATTTTTTCCGGCTGCGGTATCAGCAACCGGGGCGGACTGCAACCCCTAT
>JAODTK010003049.1:0-12502 GCA_026419785.1 Sclerodactyla briareus | reverse complement strand
CAAAGTAACTCCCCCAATGATCATGTACACTCTGTTACATTTACATGGGGGGGGGGGTAGGCTGACATTTTGGAATAGTAAGCTGCTGCACGGTTTGGCCCAGGGCCGCCGGGTCTCGTCCAGACAATCTGAGGCCCCGGAGCCAGGGGCGTGTGGGGTGCACACCCCATTACAGTCCCCCATGCCCCCTCTCCTCACATAAGAATTGAGTGGTTGGGGTTTTTTTTTTCATGGGTAAAGAGAGAAATCAGAAACCTCTAATGTGTAGTGTTTGGGAATGGAAACTCGAACTGGAAGGGAATTGTTATATATCATCAGGCTGTAGCGAGTCAACTTAGTCTAGATAGTATCCGAGTCAGAGTAAGTGAGTCCGAGTCGGGTCCAGTGCTCGAAGTGAGTCCGTAGTTCGAGTCCGAGTCCATGTGTAATTTCGGACACATCGATGTTGACGCCCACCTATAATGGAAAGTTCAGGGATACATTCATCTGTTCTAACAAGCTGTACAATCAGCCTATACACATTTTGGAAGGGAAGAATTTCATCCGGTGGAGGCCAGCCCCTGGGGCCCGGGTGGGCGAAGTATGAACATTTCCCCACCCCGAACTTCAACTATCAACGCGCGCATACCCCGCAATCTAAGCGAAGCGCGATTGTAGTTGGCGCGTACTAGAAGCCTATACAATGCCATGTTTGCTAGCCACGTCCAGTCTGGTGGAAAATCGCTAGCATTACTACCTCAATACAGTAGGTAGTGTGTAATCAATCACAGTGATTATGTTGACACTCTATATCATCCCGGAGGGGGCGCATCAGAACGCCATTTTATTTAAAAGTTTCTTTTGCACTCTTGGTCTTAGCTTTCCCTATTTTTCTCCCCGTTGCTTCTTGTAAACTCTTGTCTATCTACTCTTTTCGGGTTTTTTAACGGGGTATTACCACACACGGGTAGACCCTCTCCAGTTTCTGCCTTTCTTCCCCCCATCTCGTCCTTTCCGCCCTTCTTTGTTCTCCTCCCCCTTCATCAGTTCCCAGGAAAAGTTCTAGCTCTCTTCGCTCCGTTCTCCCTTGTCTTCTTCCTCTGTTGCTTTCCCTCTTCTTTTCCCTAGGATTCTTCCGTCTTTCCCTAATGCGCTTCCTGTCTCCTTTAAGTTTCCAGTTTACCTCTTTATTCCCTGAATTCCCTCCCCTTTCTCTCCTTTGAGCTTTGATCTTCCCGCAATCCCCTCTCGTCGTTTCCACTTTCTCCTCTTGGCATATAGGTAAATTCCTAGCCAAATTTCTCCTCCCGCGCTTCCCCTTTTTCCCCCCCTTTTTCCCCGCTACGGTCTCTTTTCTTTCTCCCTTTTCGTCTTTCCCTCCTTCTTTTTTTGTCTCTATTGCTTTCCCTCTTTCTAGTCCTGTTTCTTTTTCCCTCCCTTCCTGTTCCCCTTTCTTCCTATCCTTGGGCCCAGTGCCTCTGTCTTTGTTTGCCAGTCCGACTTCCTCTTCCGGGCTTCCCTACCCCCCCCCCATTTCAAGGAAAAATTCTAGTTTTCTTCTCCTTCCCCTCTTTTCCTTTCCTCCTCCTCTTTCTCTTCACTTTTCTTTTTGCTTTCTCCCCCTCTCTTCCCCATTCTCCTCTTTTTTTCCTATATTATCCCCCTTCCTCTGCACATTTTCCCCACCAGTTTTTTAATTTTTTTATATATTGTGACAATTGGTGAGGGACACATTTTGAGAACAAGTGGGAGGAAATTATTCGTCATCATCCCCATTCCTCCAAAAACTAATTGCTAGCCTATATGCCTGGGAGCATGTGAAACTCAATGATGAAGCTGCAAGCTGAAAAAGCTGCAATTCAATACAGTTAATCTCTTTGCACTGAGAATTTTATAAGATTCATTTATATTTCCCTATTATCCTGTTAATTTTCGAGTGCGCGGCTCCGCGTGCAACAATTACTGTGATGGACCGTAATTAGATCCCCGCGACACTGGAAGTGTCCGGGGATTATTATGCGGTTTTGGGTGTAGATGCCGCCGCCGTATCCGCCGCCGCCGGAAACTCTAGCCGTTAGACGCAATAAATCTCACCGCCTCATCCGATTGATATGAAACTTGGTGAGCTCGAAAGTGGGCACCAATGCCGTCTGCTGCCCTCTATTCTGCAGGTTTTACACGAAATTACTGAGTTCATTTGATTTACACGAAACTTAGGGGGTGGGGACAAAGTGTGGCCGAAAAACTGGAGGTAATTCAAGGTCACCAGAGGTTAAGTTTGTGGTTTTTCCCGCAATTATAACTTTGTAGGATTTGAACACAAAACCCGGTGGATGTAGACTGTGGTTAGTCCCGAACACATGATCTTGTCTCTGACCAAAATGGAGGTTTTTAGGGGTGTTAAGATTTCCAATGATTGCTCAAAAGCGGGGATATACACTTGGGCGGTCTACCCGCCTACGCATGTCTGGTTGTTTATGTGTGTGAAGGCAAATTCTGATGTTCAATTAGAACTGGCCAAAAAGGTGTTTAATAATGTGGTGTCAAGAGTGAGATGTACCTGTATTCCAAGCGAAGTTAGCGTACAACCACAATGGTTATTCATGTGGTCGATCCCAGTTTTGGAAGAGCGGGGATGGCCCACATAAATAAACTCTCTTCCAGTTTTATCATGGCCCCGCGCGCGGAATTTAGGCCTACGGCTGGGCGGGACCAACCGAAGGCACGTGCCCCGGCGCATTTGGGCAAAAGGTTGGAAACGAAAACAAAACAGGCAAAATATCGCGCACAACGTGGCGGTTCCCCATCGGCGGCGATTTCGGGGGGCACTGGCGTAGCCAGGAATTTCTGATTGGGGGGTGGCCATGGGGGAGGGTCCAAGGCCATGGGGTAGGGGCACCCTCCCCTTTGGAAACTTTTTTTGGCCATTTTTAGGAAAACATCAGATGAATCCTGGGTTGGTTCAACAGTTGCCATCATTTGAAGTCAATTTCTTCCTATACAAAAACTCTGTCTTGGGAAGTGGTCAAATTTTCTCTTTTCACGGGCTTCAGATCAAAGGCGTACAGGACTCTTTTTGTGGGATGGAGGGGGAAGAAAAAATTTTCCCCAAATCTTGAAAGCCGCATGAGGGAAAAAAGTCCCAACGCGCGAACGAAGCACGCGAAAAAAATTGCTTGTTTGATGAATTCCTCCTGATTCGCCTTTCGTTGAATTTTGATCATTTTCTGCCGTATTCGGTCTCAATTTTTATCCTTTTCGGATCCCTCATTGGACGACGAAGGAATCAAGGTCTGGTAGGAATTTAGAGGGGTGTCTACGCTCCTCCTCTTATGGCCATGTCTCAGTTGGCCAGGGTAGCTAATAGCCACAAGTGTGCATCAACAATTGCAATAATCTAAAAAAAATCTAACTAATTTGGCGAATCTGAAATAGTTATTATCGGTTTGTTGTGTAAAAGCAGACAACCAAAACCACGGCTTTACCTGCGCAAAGAAGCACGCCATTTTTGTTTGCGCATTGCTTGGAATCCCTATGAGATCCCCCGATAGGGTAATGGGGGTCAATATTCTGGTGGGGTTTGTCAATCATTTTGCCACTGTTTTTGCCCGAACGGCAGGGAGGGCTAGCTGTCCCCCCCCCCCCTTGCACCCCGCTATGTTGTTGATATGGACCCAACAATTGAACTATTCAAGCAATCTGATTGGGCATGAGGACAGCGGGACACAACATAAGTGACATATGTTGTTGGAGGGGGGGTAAATCTACGCACCCCCCCCCCTTGTATGCCAATGTCTTTTATGATCTACAGGAGAAACTTGCCGCAACTCCACAAAATGGGTAACAATGGCTATCTATAACGGGTACACTGCGCGCGAAGCGCAGCAAAAATTTTTGACACTGTGGTATTGACCAAGCGGAAAATTGGGTTGTCAGAGGAGAATGCGAGCAATTGACTAGCAAATGGGAAAGAGGGAGATTGCTGATAAGTGTCAAATGTGTTGTCACATTAAGTGAAAAAATGAATTTTTTTGGGGGGGGGGGGGAAGAATTCGATTGTGGGGGGGGGCTGGCCCCCGTGGCCCCCTCTGGCTACGCCAATGTTCGGGGAGGAGCCTGGGGTCGACCATGTCCCCCAAGATTGAGTGGGGTATATAATCAAATGCCCCCCCCCCCCTCAAGATTTTGCAAGGACTGGTGAAAAAACCCGATAAGCATATGTCAGTCCGGCCATAACACAAATGCTCCACCAGATTTTCTTATCAGATTGCCTGAATGTTATGTTGAGAAGGTTGAAAGGCCCCAACCCAAAATTTGCGCTGCGCGCTCTATATCCTAATCGGGTCCGTTGACAGTATAATACAGTAGGCTAAGCCAATGTTATACAAGAACTTTGTCAGATTCTGACAAGATGTTTTTTTCTCAAGCGAGTCATCTGCAACTTCACGTGTTCCGACTGGCTTTTGTCAGGATGACGTGCTTGTAAAACAGATGAAAGCTATACCGGTATGCCAACGAAAAACGACAGGGCAGGGATCGTGAACGTCAGTATGGAGTTTACGTGATTGACGTATTATGAGCGCGCAGGGCGGGCTCGAAAAATTGGGAGAAGAAAATTGGAATCCGGAAACCGGAAATTGACAAAAAACGGACCAAATACACTCGCTGACTGTGGCGCAATTTTTCTTCCTTGGGTTGTTCTTATTTTACCAATGAATGAAGGCTTTTCCTTCAGTTCCCGATCGTGGATAAGACTGACTTTCCAGCTGGCGACATTGTGGGCTCATTCCTTTATTTGACGTTGTCGATTTCATGCTAGGGGATCAGTTATTTTAAATAAACAAAACAGACTAACATACCAAATAGCGCTTTTTTTGAGGTGAGGGGTTGAGGCGACTGGCTTGGTGGTTCGGTCTTACACGTGGCGGGATCTGTGATTTTTTTTTTAATTTATGGGTGACGACCACTTGTGAAAAGTTGGATGGCAGTGGCACATACTATCACTTTGAAGTCACACGGTGTGTCATCATAAAGGCGGCCAGGGAACGCCACAAAATGAGTGGTTCCGAAAGACAGGAATTCAAAATTCGCGTGAAGAAAAGGCCACGGTTCGAATATAGCCTGATGAATTTCGATGGAATGCCCATAGGTGTATATAGGTTAATGGTTTTATATATAGTTATTGGGTTTTTAAGGGAAGGAGGTTGAGGCGAAGGGGGTGGAGTCTACACCTGCTCCCCAGCCCCCCCCCCACCATGGGCGGGACAATGTGCACTCTGAATTTTTTGGCACATAGGCCCCATTTGCAATATTTAAAAAGAGTAGTATACAGCAATTTATGGGTGCGACCACTTGTTGGAAGTTGGGTGCGTTGCAAGCGTGCACATACTAAGTGGGCAGGCACACGGTGAGGGTGGGAACACTCCAAAATAGCCGTCAACAACATTCGCCCAGGAAAGCCACATTTTGTGCAAAAGACATGATCAAAATTTAGGTGAAGATAGTTTATATCCAAAGATTGCTGACCTTTTTCACTGGCATGTCCAAAAAGCCGACAAAAAAAACTTGGCGCGCAGTTGAAGTGGTTACCGCTGTTATACTCATTTGGCCCCCGTCTAACCACAATTGGGAAGTTGTCCCTCAGCGCCGTTGTCAAAAAGAAGATTAAAAATGGGAGACGTTAATTCTTTGAGTAGAAAAAAAAACCAGGCTAATCTAAGTGATAGGTCACCGATTGGGTCAGTGAATTGTCGTTGGTCAAATTGGATTTTGAAAGTATTCTTTCGCTCGCGCGAACATAGTGCTTGTGCATTGCCCATTTCCAGCATCACTGATCGTTATTTTTTAATGTACTTAAACGCGAACGCATAAAAACCTTGAATTAGATCCATCAGACGATAAGTTTTGAAAACTTTCTAAAACAAAAAATTGTTATTCAATTAGGAATGTGCTTAAGGTCTAATTAGGCCGGGACGGGTATCAGTGCGTGTCACTACAAAATATAGTGGCTGTTTACAAAGGGGCGAACGGATCACGTAACCTGTCGCCCAGCTGAAGGTAGGAAAGACAAAAGGGTCACTCACTTATGCGTTCCATCGTCAAGGGGTTATAAATTGTAGTCGTTGTGTACGTAAAGTTATCGTTGTTGTAGTAAATTAGTCGTGGTTGTAGTATTTTAGTCGTTGTGGTAGTAATTTCAGTCGTTGTCGTAGTAATTTTAGTCGTTGTTGTAGTAAATTCACGCGTTGTTGTAGTAATTTTATTCGTTGTTGTAGTAATGTATTTTCGCCGGACAAAAGGATTTCGCCTTCGTTTAGTAGCCAAGCTGAGATTCACAAACACAGAAATTGGCGACTTCCCAGACGCAAGTGAATCGACTAAAGAGGAGAGCCGCCGTTGCACTCAAACCATACGGAAAGAGGGGACACGGAATCAAAATTTCATCCATCGTGACTTCCGACTCCGAGTCAGCTACACGGCCGACGAAAGGCTGGATCGTATCCCAGAGAAAGGGCCATTCGTCCTTTCATCAACGATGATCATTGCCTCCTCACTCATCCATCCAATCGCAGATCGGTATCATCTCCGCCCTTTACCGTTACTTTTATTGGTCAAATGTTCTTCTGAGCTTGGGGATGCCTGTTCCTCCTTTACTCGAGGTTACTCGCCCATACCGCTATTCTTTCGTCCAGCCACCCGTTTCGGTCACATCTTCCACGTCATCGCACCGAAACCTATGCTCGCTCTTTTTTTCCTCGCCACTTAGCTGTGCCTGGAATAGGATTCCGCGGGAGGTATTTCCTCCGGATTTTTGCTCCAGCGGGTTTTCAAGAGTAGAATCACAAGATGGATCTTTCCTCTTTTTTAGTTTTTGTGTTGGGGTGTTGCCTTTTTGTTAGGCCAATTATGGTTAGCCCTTCCTCATGTCACTTGTTTAAAGAAAAAAAAAAAAAAAAAAAAAAACAAGGTCAAACCCTGCATGTTTTATGTTTCAATTTTTGTGATACTTTTTCCTCAGAAAAAAGTGATTAAAATTGTGGTCGGCATTGTTTCAATCAGTGGCATCCCACTCATTAACTCGGCGGCTCTGACTAGGGTAGGTTATTCCCGTGCACAGGAATGCATGGTGCTGGTCACTGGGAGTATTTGCGCGTCACCCTTTTTTTGGGGAGGGGTATACCCAGCGGGTACGTATTGAGCGATTATCGATCGTTCGCCTGGACTGCCGGTTATCTGGATCTAACCTTAGATGTCATTAAACAGAATGGGATTTTTTAAACTTACATTAACTTAGAGCCGTGCAAAACCGATGTTGTTCTATTGCTATAGTTGACATGAATATAACACATGTTAAATAATTAATTAGCACTTAAAGTTATAGATAGTAAGACATTTTGATACTTAATGTTCATTGCCCCCGTTTTTGACAACCCCCCACAAGCGTGAGCAGCTAACTGCCGGCGAAAGTTCAGAGTTCTATTGGTTGAGATCAAGCAAAAGACCCCGCCCTGACTAAATGCAATAATATAAGAGGTATCAAAGTACGTATTCCGTGGAAGGCGAAATGAACTCACGAATGTCCGTGGAAGGCGAAACAAAAAAGCCATGTCAGGCGAAATTAATTTTGCTACAACAACGACTAAATTTAATACAACAACGACTAAATTTAATACAACAACGACTAAATTTAATACAACAACGACTAAATTTAATACAACAACGACTAAATTTAATACAACAACGACTAAATTGACTACAACAACGACAAAATTTACGACAACACGACTGGAATTTACTACCAAGCCAACGACTAATATTTACACAACAATGACTAAATCCACTACTTGACGATGGAACGCATCATATGAGTACCCTTTGGCGTTCCATAGTAACGCTGCGTTTCCATGCATCGCGGCGGGCGGGCGGGGGAGGGAGGAAGGGCGGGGGGGTTTGGAAGACTAGTTTCCATGCACGCGGGAGGGAGGGCGGGCGTTTTCTCGAGTCCAGCAAATCTTCTCACTTTTAAGTGTGTATATGCGCGATATAAGAACCGATGTAGCCTACTTATTATTATTATTGTTATTATTATTATTGTTCTTATTGTGTTATTTGTTGTTGTTGTGGTCGTTGTCAATGGTCGGGTTTTGTTTGTTTTGTGGTCGTTGTTGCCTTTGGTTGTTGTCGTCGTTGTTGTCGTTTGTGTGTTGCGTTGGTCGTTTGTCGTCGTTGTCGTTGTTGTCGTTGTCGGGGTTGGCGTGTTGTTGTTGATGTGGTTGTTGTCGTTGTTTTCAAACACTGGACGCATATTAGTGTTTTAAACCTAAACACCGGGTGTTTTTTCTGAAAACCATTGTGTTCTGAATGTCACGATTACGCCCACCATAAAATTCACATTGACATGTGTTGGAGCTTTAATTAGCAACTACTTGAATCATCATGGTTTTTAAACATGCAAATATGTGTTCAAGTAGGGTCTTGGCCGTTAAGTATAGACACAATCTGTAAAAATCTCATCCCTCGGGTTGAAACAGGTATGGAAATGTTGTTTGGAAACATTATTCGAACCTAAAATGGTCTTACTCTCCATTATCCAGGCTTCAAGCCGGTAAGATTGCAGGGTTAATCCCCGGGACTTGATTGCGAAATACCACGCGGACACGCGGCGGCGGAGGAAACAACGCTACATGCCGTCGAGAAAACGCCCCCGCCCGCCCGCCCGCCCGGCCAGCCCGTCCGCGTGCATGGAAAACGGCCTCCATTGAAAATAAAAGATGAGCGATTTTAGACGCCCCCGCCCGCCCCCCGCCCCCGCCCGCGTGCATGGAAACGCGGCTTAAGAAGGGTTGAATTGTTACTGACCATCGACTGGGGCACAAGGCCACACAAATGCTGAGTTACCGGTTATAGGATGTGGTCGGAGAACGAGCCGCCGACCCAAAAGGGGGTTGTTGCCGTGTGGAACAGTTCCTGACTTTAGTATCCAAACACCGGACAAGAGTTAGTGACATGACCTTTCGATTGAGGACACATCAAATGGAGATTAACTGCATTGTCTACAAACAAATTCAATGACCCACTACAGAAGAAACAGGTGAGGCATTTTGTGGAAAAAAATGAAAAGTTGAAGGCATTCCAATTGGTTTCTAATAGAAATGGCCTTGGTGTTTGTGGATATATGTGATGCTGTGAAAACCTTCGACGAGACAGGTCAAATAAAGCCTGACGGCCATTGTTGTTACCTCTGTAAAAGAAGTGATTTAGAATGTGAATAACATTGAAGACCTACTGGATGGGAAATTGTTTACCATTCAACAAAAATATTTATGGTAAAGCCGTTGTGCTATCTCCCTCCTGAATCCCAAGTTGTATCATGGTATGATCAATGGTCAAGGGCGGGCGTTTTGTGTTGGGGGGTTGGGGTGGAGGGGGGGGGTGGGACGGACAATGATGATACCATCTAAGCGGAGCGCACCACAGGGGTGACGCGTGTAGCGTTGCAGAAAAAATTTTTCGTTTGCAGACCCCCTTTAGAATGCAGGAGGAAACGGCACTTCCCATGCCTATGGGACAGCCAGCAGCATTCCTAACATGATAAAAAATTTTTATGTCAGGGGGCGTCAATAGGGGATCAATTTTCAAGGTTTTGCGTTGGTGTGTGGACCATTCTGAAATACGATGCAAGTGAGGTGCCGTCATGGAAGGATCAATCGAAAGGGGCAATGCCACCCTCACTACGTTCGCGCAAGCGCGAAATTTTGCAGGATCCAATTTGACCAAGATCGACATTGCACTGACATGGAACAGGCCTTAGTTTTTCACTCCAAAAATTTACAGGCCCCCGTTTTTATCTTCGTTGAGGACCACAGGCGCATGGGAGGGACATTTCCTACTTGGAGCCGTCTTGTGGCGACAAATGACGTATAACATGGATAGTAAAACACCGCAACTGAGGCGCGAAAGAACGCGCCGCGCGCGAAAATTCTACACTTTTGGGATCATTCCATCTAAAAGGACAGGCATTCTCTGGATATTTAAACTGTCCACCAAAATTGTAATCATGTCTTTGCACGCAACTGTGGCGGTTCACGGCCAAATCTTCGATGGCTAATTTTATGCGGGTTCCCCCCGCACCGTGAGCCCGCCCCCTTAGTATGTGGGAGCGTGGTGGCCTGAGCGGTTATGCGGTGAGCTTATAACCGAGAGGTTGTGGTTTCGAGTCCACGTTGTGCCCTTGAGGCAAGGTGCTTATCCGGTGTTCCTCCCCCAGGTGCTAAATGGGGTACCTTTGAGGTGCAACCTGTGTCAAAGCGCACTTCGGTGCAGCATATACCTACGTTGTTGTGGGAACAAACAAGATGTTCAATGACCAGGGTAATATTTGTGAAGCGCCTGTGTACAACCTGGTTTGTAAGTTGCGCTATAAGATTCTTCAAATATCTATATTTATATTATTTGTGCACCGCGGACACGCACCTAACTTTCAAAAAAGGGTCGCACCATTTAGACATAACTTTTGTCAGATCTGACAATATGTTTTTTGTTTCTCCTACGAGTCATCTTCAACTTCAAGTTGGTTCCAGACTTGGCTTTGTCCATTGACGTGCTGCTAAAAAGATGAAAGCTATACCGGTATGCACGCAAAACGACAGGGCAGGGGCTCGTGACGTCAGTAATGGAGGTTTTACGTGATTGACGTATCTATGAGCGCGCAGGCGGGCTAAATTTGGGAGAAAATTTAACGAAACGAATCTGACAAAAAATGAACCAATACTCGCTGACTGGGCTCAATTTTTTTCTTCCTTGGTTTTGTTCTTATTACATGAAGAAGGCCTTTTCTTCAGTCCCCTATCGTTTTTGCATAAGACTGACTTTACCAGCGGTGGTTTGCGCTTCATTCATTGACGATTTCGCTTCCTGGAAGGGGAGCAGTTAGTAATAAAACAAACATAACTAACATACAAATCGCTTTTTTTGAGGTGAAGGGGTGGGGCGAAACGGCGTAGGTCTAAACCACCTGGCGGATCTGTGATTTTTTTTTTTTAAATTTATGGGTGCGACCACTTGTTGTTGAAAGTTGGATGCGCAGTGCACATACTATCACTTTGAAGTCACACGGTGTGCATCAAAATGCTGCAGGGAACGCCACAAAATCGGGGATCGAAAAAGGTAACAGAATTCAATATTCGAGTGAAGAAAATGCCACGGTTCGAATATCGCCTGAATTTCGATGGACTGCCCATGGTGTTATGTTAGTTATGGTTTTATATATAGTTATTATTGTTTTGAAGGGAAGGAGGTGAGGCACGGGGGTCATTCTACCACCTTCTGCGGGACCTGTGCACTGAATTTTTTGGCACATATGCCCATTGCATAATTGAAAATAGAGGTATACAGCATTATGGGTGCTACCACTTGTTGGAAGTTTTTGCGTGCCGTGGCCAACTGAGGGGGCCGGCACACGGTGCGGTGGAAACCCTTAAAATAGCCGTCAACATTCGCCCCAGTAACGCCACAATTTTGTGCAAAGACATTATTCAAAATTTAGGTGAAGATAAGTTTATTCCAATATTGCCGACTTTTCACTGGAATGTCCAAAAGCGCAAAAAACTTGGCGCCAGTTGTTTCCCTTCTGTTTAATACTCCATTGGCCCCCTGTCTAATAACCATTTGAAGTGTCCCTCCGCCTGTGGTCCAAAATGAGAGAAAAATGGGAGCCGATGTCTTTGATTAAGAAAAAAAAACTCCGGCCTACTGAAGTGATAGGTCACATAGGGGTTGCTGTCGTTGGTCAAATTGGATTTTGAAAGATTCTTTCGCTTCGCGCGAACTATGCTTGTTGCCATTGCCCATTTCCAGGCATCACTTTGCTCGTATTTTTTAATGTCACATCACCGAACGCAAAACCTTGAAATTGATCCCTAAGACATAAGTTATTGAACTAACCTTTCTTCACACAAAAAATTGTTACACTTTTAGAATGGTGTCTTCTGTCTCTTAGGCACGGGAAGTGCCGTTTCCCCCTAAACTATAGTGCTGTTACAAAATGTGGCGAACGTCATTCACGTAAACTGTCGCCCACTCGAAGGATATGGAACGCAAAAGGGTCCTCAATTATGATGCGTTCGCAGTCGCAAGGGTTATAAATTTCGGTCGTTGTTGTAGTCATTTAACTCGTTGTTGTAGTTAATTTATTCGTTGTTGTAGTAATTTTAGTCGTTGTGGTATTAATTTTCAGTCGTTGTCTTAGTAAACTTTCGTCGTTGTTGTAGTAAATCACGCGTTGTTGTAGTAATTTTATTCGTCTGTTGTAGTAATGCTTTCGCATGACAAAGTACGCCTTCGTTTAGTAATGCCAACGTAGAATTCACAAACCACCGAATGGCGACTTCCTGCCGACGCAAGTGGAATCGAACGTAAAGAGGACGCCTGCACGCACATACTGAAAAGAGACACGGAATCATATTTCATTCCTCTTGACTTCCGACTCCGAGTTCAGCTACACTGGCCGAAAGGGCTGGATCGT
>JAODTK010003044.1:0-24015 GCA_026419785.1 Sclerodactyla briareus | reverse complement strand
TATGTCGATACACTCAAACACACATTTGGAACCATTTGCCGCTGTTGTGATGACGTTCTCCCCAACGCTTTTGCACTGTTTAAAATTTACCCTCTGCATCTTAATGAGCTACAGCTTCAGCTGCTTCCACTCTTGATGGAGACGTTGGGGAGATGCATAATTGAATCCGCATGGGTAGTGGGTCGCTTGAACGCAGACACAAGTGTCTCCAGATGCTTCCTGTCTCCATTGTCTTATCAATCCCAAAATTGAGGATCGAAAATCACCATAGAGGCAACAATCTTCCCAATTGGCTGAGCCTGGACAACGAGGGGCTGGTAATTCTCTCAGAGGTCTCTTTATGGCCTTGATGAGCGTAGCTGAGTCGGACTCTGGGCCTGGCATCTTGGGGGTTGGCTGGGGTGTGTCCCTGCTGGTCCTGCAGTGTTGGCGGGCCTCTTCTGTTTGGGCCGATATGGGAGCGCTGGGTGAAGACATCTTTCATCTTCATTGCGAGAATTTTCTCTTCTTTTCGTGACCTCTCCTGCTCTTCTTCATTTGGTGACATGTCACGGATCTCAATGTGAGTGTAAGATTGAAACCTTTTTTTTTTTTTTTTTTCTGGATTGACCAGCCGTCAATTCACTGCTGTCACCATACCCTCGCCTATCTGGAACTTCGAGGTGGTGCTTTCCATGTTCATCTTCAGTGCCTGCATCCTCCCCAATCATCCCCGTCTAACAGTTGAGTAGACATAGGAACAAAGGAACGCCGTACAACGTTAAGAGCAAGTGCGATGATCAAGTGACTGCTGAATAATCATTTGAAAATCCTGCTTGTTATTGTCATTGAATAAAACCTCATCTTTTCCAGTTTTCCACCAAGTTACCTATTTTGGCCCCTTGTTTAGGCGCATATGAAAGGAACACACACTCCTCACACAAACACGTAGGGATGAAACTTGGTGGCACCCGATTGGCACACAGAACTGCATTGTATTGCAGTGTCAGTGTAGGCATTCTCCACTCTGCCTGCACTGCCAGAACCATCCTACCCAAAATTTATTTTCAAATTTATTTGTCCTAATCACCTTTTAATGGTGAAAACGGCATGGTAGGACCCATGTGCCAACATCGTATCAACATCTAGAAGAACTTTGTAGGACAGTCTTACTCGCCCTCCTGCTGTGTCTCTCCCTCAAGGTCCTGTCCTCGTCTTTTACCTCAGATGTCTTGGTTCTGATGAGACAAATTGAAAGAAAACTGTTAATTCTTTAACCGAGTCTTTCAGGAAGAAAAATAATTAATATTTAGAGGCGTCAAATTTCAAGATTTTGTTCACAGTACGTACAACAATTTGTCCCCAGCCCATTTGTTAATTGCATCGACATTAATTAACGCAACTGCGTCTTTCAAAGCAAAATAAGTTGTACTACTTTTTTCCCCCCCTTCACCATTCTGTTGCTTCAATATCAAATTTAAGTGCTTCCTCAGATTTTGTGGAACTAGTACAAACACAAATTTAGCAATACACATGAATCAATCTTCAGAAGACCTTTTCCTTATGAACATGGTTTTAGACTTTCGACTGGCCCATTTTTTTTTGGGGGGGGGCCAGCTATTTGATCACCCCTTATAATTCATCCTTTCCTCCTGCAGTTGGTTCTTTACCAACTAGTTCTCCTACTTCGCCCACAAAGGCCCCACAAACCAACTGCAATACCAGGTTTAACCACCCTCTTGACATTTCATTTTCTGGTACCTATACTAATAGCCCACAACATATTTTGATTAACATCAACCACCTGCTGTCTCTCTGCAAAATAAAGTTATTAAGCTATAACCTTTCCCCCTTCCACCATTTTCTGTTTGGCTTTCAAAATATCAAATTTAATGCTTCCCCAAGATTTTTGTGGAACTAGTACAGTACGTACAAAATAGCAATCACTGACATATTCAGAAGACTTTCCTATGAACATTGATTTCAGACTTTAGACTGGCCCCTTTTTTTTGGGGGGGGGGCAGCTTTTTTGATCAGCCTCTTTCTAATTCATCCTGCAGTTGTTCTTTAACCACTGTTCTCCTACTTCGCCCACAAGCCCCAACAACCGCTGCCATTACCAGTTTCATCCACCACCCCTCTTGACCTTTCATGGTAACTGGTACCTATACTAAATTAGCCCACATATTTTGCATTAACAATCAACATCACCAACTGCTGTCTCGCTGCAAAATCAAGTTATTACTACCTTTTCAAAGAGGCGTCCCCTTCACCATTCTGTTGCTTCAATATCAATTTAGAGTGCTTCCTACGATTTTGTGGAACTAGTACAACAACAAAATAGCATACCATGAAAATCTTTCAGAAGACTTTCCTTATGAAAATTGATTTCAGACTTAGACTGGCCCTTTTGGGGGGGGCAAGCTTTTTGATCAGCCTCTTTATAATGCATCCTGCAAGTTGTTCTTTACCAACGAGTTCTCCTACTTGCCCACAGCCCACAACCAGCGCCAATTACCAGGTTACCCACCCCTCTTGACTTGCGTGGAACGGTCCCTATACTAATTAGCCCCCATATTTTGCATTTATAACATCAACCACTGCTGCCTTTCAGCAAAATAAAGTTTTAACTACTTTCCCCTTCATCACCATTCTGTTGCTCAATATCAAATTTAATGCTTTCTCTCATGGTTTTGTGGAACTATTACAAACAACAAATTTAGCATACACATGAACATCTTCATAGGACTTTCCTTCAGAGGGATCAAGGTTGATTAATTTCAATGCGCATAGTCTGATTAGGGAGTCTCAGCATGGGTTTAGAAAAATCTTTCGTGTTTGACTATTCCTCTTTTTGGAATTTTATGGAAGATGTTACAAGTACTGTTGACACCGGCATGCTGTTCATATAATTTTCCTGGACTTTCAGAAAGCTTTTGCAGGTTCCTCATGAGCGGTCTCCTTGCTCCATTTGGAGAGCTCGCATTGAGGGGAATGTCCCTCAAGTGGATTCATGAGTGGCTTCATAATAGGGAAACAACTTGTCATAAAAATGGGCGGTTGTCCTCTTGGCAAAAGGTCACTAGTGGTGATTCCCAGTATCGGTTCTCGGTCCGTTACGCTTTCTGGCGTATATTGACGATCTTTGAAGGTGTCTTGTTCATTCCAGGGTTAAGAAGTTTGCAGACGATAACAAGTTGTGTCGGGAGGTCAGTTCGAACGATGATGCTGCAATTGTCCAGAAGGATCTTGGATTCACTTTTCCAATTCCTTCCGACTGGCACATGGTTTTTCAATGTCGACAAGTGCAAAGTTCTGCATGTCTGGTTTTTCACAATTCGCACGCGTCTTCAAGTTAAATTGGCCAAAATATTCGATAGGTGAGTTCAGAAAAAGCTCTTGGGGGTTGTTATTGATTCTTCTTTTTGAACCTTCCAGGCATTGTGCCGAAGCTGCTAGAATTGGTAATTGGATTCTTGGCTTGATTAGACGTCACTTCAGTTCTCATTGATATGAATTGTTGTCATGCTGTTTAAGCCACCTGTTGATACTGCACCTGGAATTTCTGTACAGTGTGGAATCCCTACTTTGCAAAAGAACAACCGTTATTGAAACGTTCACGTATGGCACTATAATGATCACTCTCTGAAAATTTACCCTACAGGAAAAGATTAAGGCTTCTCGGTCTACCTACCATGGAGCTGAGGAATTCGGGGTGACTTGATCCGGTTTTCAAAATGGTCCTTGGACTCGATGGCGCTGAGATCCTTCACTACTTTTTGAATTGTCCTTCCCAATTTCCTAACTACTTGCAAATCAGGGCCACTGTCTCAAAGCTTTGTGCAAGCGCTGCAGACTGGACATCCGTAAATATTCCTTCTCGCAGAGAGTGATCAAGAGTGAAGTAGTGTCTTCCTGTAAATGTTGTTTTCTCTAAGAGTGTGAGTACGTTCAAGAACAGTCTGATTTTATTTTCAGGAATCACGGGCGAATTATTTAGTGGGTTTGGTTCATTCTTCCTGGGATGTTGTGGCTCCGGGGTCGTTTTTGAGGATTATTTCCTCTGGCCATTATTCACTGAACTAAACTAAAGAAACTCATGACATTGGGGTTAGACTTTAGACTGACCCAGTTTCTTAGGGGGAAGGGCGGCAGCCTTGTCAGCCTCTTTATAATTAATCGTGAGTTGTTCTTAACAACTAGTTCTCCTACTTGCCCAAAACAGATGCAAAATTACCAGGTTCAACCACCTTCTTGACATTAGTGGAACTGGTACCTATACTAAATTAGCCCACATATTTTGCATTAACATCAAACAACCAACTGCTGGCTTTCAGCAAAATAAAGTTGTAACTACCTTTCCCCCTTCACCATTCTGTTGCTTCAATATCAAATTTAAATGCTTATCAAGGTTTGGGGAACTCGTACCAAACACAAATTTGCAATACAACTATTGAACTCTTCAGGGGACTTTCCTCATGAACATTGGGTTTAGACTTTTAGACCTGAACCATTTTTTCTTAGGGGGGGCGCTATTTGATAAGCCTCCTTCCTTATAATTCATCCTGCAGTTGTTTCTTTAACCAAATAGTTCTCCTACTAGCCACAACCAGCGCCAATTACCAGGTTCAAACCGCCCTCTTGACATTTCGTGGAACTGGTACCTTACTAAATAGCCCTATATCTTGAATAACATCAACCCAACTGCTGTATTTCAGCAAAATAAGGTTATAAGACCTTTCCATTGACCATTCGTTGCTTCAATATCAATTGAATGCTTTCCACGGTTTGTGGAACGAGTACTGACAAACCACAAAATTAGCAATAAGCATGATGATCAACTCTTCAGAGGACTTACCTTATGAACATTGGTGTAGACTTTTCGATGACCCATTTTTTTTGGGGGGGGGCAGAGATTTGATCAGCCTCTTTGTCTTCAGCAAAATAAAGTTATTACTACTCGTCCCCCCCCCTTGACCATTCTGTGCTTCAATCCCAAATTTTTTTAAATGCTGCTCAAGGTTTTGTGGAATAGTACAAACACAAAATTAGCAATCCACATGAACAATCTTCAGAGACTTCCCTATGAACATTGAGTATAGACTGACCCCCCATTTTTTTTGGGGGGGGGGGGCAGATTGCTCAGCCTCTGTGTAATCTCCGCAGTGATTGCTTAAACCAACGATTCTACTCTGCCCAAAACCAGCTGCCAATTACCAGGTTAACCACCCTCTTGACAGTTCGTGGACATGGTACCTATACTAAATTAGCCCACATATTTTTTTCAGTAACTGTCATATTCCTGTTGCTCATGAAAGTTCGAGTTGGAACTGTGTCTGTCCAACTCCTTTCGCAACAATCTGTTGCCCAGGATCCGAGTTGAACAACTCTTCCAGATTTTGTGGAAATGGTACTGCAGTAAATGTATGATTGTAGGCCAGCATGTTTTTTTTGGCATCAATTAATAATTCCTTGCTGGGCATGTCGGTGGGACTCCTAATAACCATGAAGCTCAATTAAGAACAAATTTATGAACTGGTCCCACATTTTGATTCTTGACGAAAAGTCAGAGGAATCTAGCAGCAAGTGTGTGTGTGTGTGTGTGTGTGTATGTGTGTGTGTGAAGCCCAGCTTGTAAAAAACGATAAACTTGATCAGGTCTGAGTAGACAGGCTCCATACTTGGTATGTGTGTTCCCCATGATAGTAATGATCCCTATTGTTTTTGGCTGTCAGGTCAGAGGGCATCTAGGCAACTACAGGTCAAAGGTCTGGAAATGTCAAACATGTACTCCGAATGGGTTGGTCAGATCAAAGTATAGCAAATTGGGATAGCTTTCTTATGGGGAGTAAAGGAACCCTATTGTTTTATTTTTGGTTCAGGTCGGGGTGGATTTTGTTCAAAAAATCGAAAAATTTGTGAACAAAGTGATATTTGGCCAATTTGCTGAAACCCGATAACTCGACCCCACAGGGATGGATGAAGCTCTTATTGGTATGTGGGTTCCACATGATGAGTACATGAACCCTATTGTTTGGGTGGTAAGGTCAGAGAGGTCATCTGAGGTAAATCAAGAGGTCAAAGTCTGAAAACTTGAAAACCGCTAAGTCCAGAAATGTTGGTTGATCAAGTTGAAATTTGGTGTATAGCTTTCTTATGGGATGTTCAGAACCCTTATTGTTTGGTTTTCAGGTCAGGGGTGGATTTTGGTCAATCAAAAAATAGAAAAATTTGTGAAAAAGTCGATATTTTGGCCAGATTGGGCTTGTAAACACGAAAACTTAACCCCATCTGGATGGATTAAGCTCTTTCTTGGTATGTGTGTTCCCCAATGATGAGTACAGAACGCTATTGTTTTGGGGTTGGTCAGAAGGGTCATATGAGGTCAACAGCAGTCAAAATCTGAAAACTTAACACATATGTCCAGAATGGTTGTCCGATATTCGATTGAAATCTGTGCTATAGCTTCTATGGGGGTCTGTAAAGATTCTATTGTTTTGGTTTCAGGTCGGGGTGACATTTTTGGTCGAAAAATAGGAAAAAATTTGGGATGAAAAGTCAACATGTTGAGCAAATTTCGGCTTTTGTAAAACATGATAACTCACCCCACCCGGATGGATTGAAGCTCATACTTGGTATGTGGTGTTCCTAATGATGGGTACATGAAACCTACTGTGTTGGGGTCAAGTCAAAGGTAACTTGAGGTCAACAGAGGTCAAAGTATGGAAACCTTGAAAACACACTAAGTCCAGAATTGGTGGTCTGATCAGGTTGAGATTTCATGTGTCGCTTTCTTATGGGGAGTACAGGAACCTATTGGTTGTGGGCCAGGTGGAGGTGGTTTTTGGTCAGATATAAAATTGTGAAAGAGTGAATTATTTTGCCAATTTTGACTTGTAAAACATGATAACTCGTCTCCACCCAGATGGATGAAGCAGGCTTCATGCTGGTTGTGAGTTCCCCATGATGAGTACATTAACCCTATGTTTTTGGGGTCAGGTAGGAGTTCATTGGAGGTCACCAGGAGGTCAGAGTCTGAAAAACCTTGAAAGTTTAGTGTGTAGCTTCCTTATCAAGGAGTATAGGAGCCCTATCGATTGGTTGGGGAGACAAATGGGAATTTGTCGGACGTTATGGTTCCATAATGAGTGGTGCAATCTACATTGCCTTTTCTGGTATAGGTTGTCAGAAAGAGTCAAGGAATCACTAAGCATTTGGCTTTCTAGGTTTAGAGTAGTCAATTAGATCAAATTACTATTGGTCCAACTGCTCCTCCATATTCAGTGCCTAATCCTGATTCAAACTGGGCCTATCTTCAAATTTTGGGAACTGGCCCCTACTACGTGGTTGTTATGAGACAGCTGTTTTTCTTAATGAGTGTCAATTTTTTGCGGGAACAAACAATTAATAGCTCAATTTAGAAACAAAGTGTTTCCAACTCCTCCGTCCATTCATTGCTTTAATTCTGAGCCCTCCCTGTTCAACCAATCTTGCAAAATTTCGGGTGGAAAACTGGTTGCCTGCATGATCGTAGCCAACCTGTTTTTTGTCTAAACTCCTCTATCAGCCACTTATGTTGCTAATTCCAAGTTACCACTCTAAAAAAGTTTTGGAACTGGTCCCTACATAACAATAGCGAAGGTTAGAAGCCAACACATTTTCTCATCATACTTTTGTTTTTAATCTGAGCCCAACGTAGAACTCACCCACCCTTGCCAATTTAGGGGGAATGGAAATGTTTTAGGCTTACTTCATTGGAGCATGTTGATATGAAATCAATCACATGGCCAGTTGTGGCCATTCAAAATGGCTCAAAGGAGGGGGGGACAAACACACATTTTAAAACATGATGGTTCTCAAATGAACCCATATTATCTGAAATGCATGATCGATGTTATCTGGGAATGTCAAATAGAAAGCTAGTGTGTCAACCTTCCGTTTAATTGAAAAAAAAAAAAATCATGTTGACAGGGGTCATCATAACTGGCATGCCAATTACTCAACAGCATTTGCCCCGAACATTGAAACCTTGTTAAATTCCCATTCAAGAAATCATTTTGACGTTGGGTCATCCTATCCGGCAGCCTTACTCAAAACAAAGTTGTCCCCAAAAATGAAAACCTTGTTTATTCACCTTCATCATTATCAAATAGATTTTGACGGGGGTCATCCTATCCGAGCACGCCAAACCATTAAAACACCTTTTCCGCGAAAAATTGAAAAACCTTGTTCATGATTCAATTCAGGAATCATTTTGAGTGGGTCATCTATCAGAGCAACGCCCAATATAAACAAAAGCATTCTTTCCAAGGAAAGAGGAGCCGTCTTCAAAATTATTTTGGACCAGTTTCACATTACCTTGTTGTGAAGGAAGACTGGTACTGGTAGTTGCCTATTTGGTAGAACCTACAAGAAGTTGTTCAAGCACAAAGCTTCTATGGGCCACTTCCACTCTGGTCTTGGCTGAAAGAAAATCAAACAAATCAAACTGCAGAAAAATGTCAACTTTGCTAGCCTGCATACAGGACAGGAATCCTGATCATGCTTTGTGAACTGTGTGGGGACCGTCTAGATGTCAAACGCCCACATATTATACTTCAGGTCCTCCATTCGTTTATCGGAGATGTTTTTTCTTCGTACACTTCAAAAAGCGGATACTGCAAATTCAAACCATGAGTCTACAAACATATGAAAATATACAAAGTCAGTGCCCCACTCTGAGGAACATGTCAGAAGATGCGCTGGTTTCAAATGAATTGAAAAATTAAAATTACCTTTAGGTCTTCTTTGCCAAAGCCAAGGTGCCCGCATCAGATTTGTTACTTCTTAACCACTGGTGTCCCAGAGTGTAGTTGTCTATGGACTTCTTCGCATTACCCTTGAACATAGGCAAATTTGAGGAGGGCGGGACATCTATATGTTTGGCGCAGATCTTACAAACACCAGTGACGAAGTACGGACATCCTTCACCTTCTGTATTTGCAAGCAAAAGTTTCTGCGAATCATAGGCCTGGGACGGTATGTAACTCTGTATGTCTGTGTTTCGTCTTTTGGGGGTCATTATCGGTGCCATCTGCGAAGGATTGAAAAATAAAAATTCAATGAAAAATAAAGATAGGAAGTCAATGAGGGCCTTTCACTCTATTGTTGGCAGCTTGCAAGTGATGGCGATAGATGCTGATAGGCTACAGACACTGGGGATATTTATGAGGTTTAGCTGAAATAGCACCAATGCAAGTCAGTTAATATAACCGGCATTGAATGCCTCAAAAAAAACAAAATCCTGGCCTATACTCAATAACGGGTGATGTGGGGTCTTTGGGGGGGTGGCGAATGAATTAAGCCCAAGACAATTGAGTACGGCTCAAAATACGCAAAAAATCGTTCTATGAAATAAACAAGTTCTTGAAATGGATCACAGAGACCTCCCTTGAACCAAAGTGTAAAGATTTGATTTACTGATTACAGTTGTTAAATTCTCCGGCAGTAGTAATGTCTGCGTAATATCGTTATTAACTTTAAAAAAAAAATTGAAGCCTATATTGCTTAGTGTGTGACAAATCTTGATCAGATGAGAATTTGTATTTATTTCACCACATGCTAACACGACAATAAAGACCTCCATTTCGTCAAAAACAGGATCGCGTCATCCACCGATGTAATCCATGGAAGTTACAAAATGGTACAAAAAAAAAGGCAAATATGACCTCGATGCACCCCTTTAAATGACCTTCACATTTTTCGGATCAACTATAGTCACCATCTACCAAGTTTTGTTCAAAATCTAACCAGTTTGGAAAAACTGATAAATGATGGCAAATTTGTCCGCGATTGACCGTGACATGACCGACACATTTTTGGGATCAAATACAGTCCCTACCACCACGTGTTCGTTTTCAAATCGGACTAACTGAAAAATTGCATAACATATGCAAATTAGCGGCCCCCAAGCATTGCAGTGATGAAGCCACTTTCGACTCATCTGAGATTTCACGGGTGGGAATGGTTGACAAGTTCGAATCAATAGGATAAAGCGTTGAAGAGTTATTGCCGCTCATGCTAACCTGCCTAAGGTTTTCCGGCAGAAAGCCTGGGTCGCGGCTACACACCACGACCCATAATCCTGGGACACTTCCAGTGTTGCAGGGATATAAGAATGGTGTTCATTACTTTCATTTCTAAGGCCTCATGGCGCCTGACAGCTGAGGCGACAGGCACAACCTAAACCTCAATTCAGCGGAATAGAAGAAGAGTTTTCAGATCGTTCCATGACAACAGAGTTAGCATAAGCTAAGATTGGTCAAGTCCAAACAATAGCAGACCCCCTCCCTTGAAAAATTTCTGGGCCCCACTACATGTATGCACATTACACCAATGTCCATTCATTTGGTGCAGCCGTGCTAACATCATGGCAGATAACGTCGAAAACACATAACCGCGAGGCGGAACCAGACATAACGGTGCAACAAATACCATGCCTATTCCATTAATTATGCTACGAAGTAGGGTAAGCTTTGTGGGAAATCCGAACATGTACAGAATGGAGCTATTCGAAAGAAAAATCTTATCCCCGACGGTTCGCATGGGTTCCGTGATCGATTTCTTGACGCACGTGCCATTGTAATTAAACCACTTGCATCTTCTGTAAGCTTGAAAGAACGAAAGGTTAAAGAGAAAAAAACGCCTCATTCAACTGAAGCACATGGAAATAATTATTTCCCCGAAACATGATAAGTTGTTCGGGGATAGTACGGTTTTGAACGTGTCCACGCCGTCTCCGCCGCCCGCCGGAAACTTGACGTTAGCGCTCTCATTCTTTACAAGTCATACGATTGACACAAAGCTTGGTAAACATGTCCGTAGGAGTGAAATCTCCGGATAAGTTCGAAATGTGCTTATATCGTATTATTTCTGCCCTCTATTGTGCAGGTTTTCCGCACAATTTCAAGTTGTGCGATTAAACGAAACGTGGTGGTTGGGGGGTTAGTTGTTGGATGGATGCCAAAAAACATGGCGGACAATTTCAAGGTCATCGACGATCAAGTTGCATATTCTGTGGCAGTAGCCCATTAGCCATAATGGTATTGATATTTCAAACTTCAGGTTTCATGAAACTGGGTGAATAGGGCCCACTATCAGGGCGATGAATTTTCCTAATGTTAGCCGATGGTACGGAGGTCATCGCCAGACTAATTTGCATAATAGTTGGCCCAACCCAATTAGCAATTGGCAATTTATAACTTTGTTGGATTCTCACGAAACTTGGTGAGTAGGACCTTCTACAGTCCCGATAATTATTCAAATTGCGTTGAATCACTGACGGGCATTAGTTTGTTTAATTACATATTTCGTTTGCATAATTAGAATAACTTAATGCAATTATTTTCTCATCGGTCGGGATTTGACGAAACTACTACCAGTCCTGATAAAATTGTTCAATAGCATCAAGATCACTGAGGTAAATTTGGGGACTAAATTGGCATATTAGGTATCCTGATTTCAGTCAAAATGATGAGTTTAACACTTTTCTCGCAATAACATGGACATGTCTTGGAATGCAATATGCTTCTAGGCGTGGATTATCACATGGAGACCCCCCCCCGCCGACACCGGTTGGTACAATTTTAATTAAAAAGCCATGTCATTGAAGGTCCATTTAAAGGTCACTTATGGGTCAAAAAAACTGATTTTAGTTACTTTTAGGCAATAGCACGGGTGTGTAATTCAGAATGCAAAAATGCTCCTAGGAGGGGATTGTATCACATGGAGAGTAACAATTCTCATAAAATCTGTCATATCATTAAAGGTACTTCGAGGGTCACTTAGGGTCAAAAAGGTTTTTTGGCTATAACGGAAATTGAGATCTGCGAAGGCGGATGGTTCACCATTGTGATATAATTGTTGACCTGACACATGTGTGTGAACCTCTGACCTAATTCGAACCTCTGTAAGGTGGTCATGTGGTTAATTAAAGGTCGCGAATCTTGAATAAATGTGCTTATTTAAGGAGTGTACGGCCAACCAAAAAATGAAATGGTTATTCTTGGATATGTGAATTGAAGGCTAAGCAGCAGGGGCTTCGGAGAGTGAGGCTTAGAGCTTCGTGTGTGGGCTTTATGGAGCGAGAAACAACTCCCGCTTCGCTTGGACGCATACTTTGGTTAGTTACAAGGGGTCAAAGTTCAATTTATACCTTTTTCGCAGTAGTAACATTGACATGTTCATTGGAATGCAATATGCTGGTAGGAGTGGATGGATGATCACATGGAGTGTACAATTCTCATAGAACCGCAGTCATTGAAGGTCATTAAAGAGTCACTTAGGGGTCAAAAATGGTTTTAGTAGTTTTTTTTTTTTGGGCCAATAGCACTGGGTGTGTTCTCAGAATGCAAAATGCTCCTAGGCTAGGAGTGGATGTATCACAGGAGAGTAACAATTCCATTAAAAACTGTCATATCAATAAAGGTCATTCGAGGTCACTAGGGGTCAAATATTGTTTTGATATTATAATGGAGAATGAATATCTGCAAAGGCCGGGATGGTTCACCATGTGATAGAATGGTTGACCTGCATGTGTGGAACCTCTGACCTGAATTTGACCGCCGTCGGGTGGTCAGGGTTTTTATGGTTAGCTGAATCTTGAATACATGTGGCTTATTTTACGGAGGAGTTACGGACAACAAAAAAAAACTAGAAAGAAACTGGTTATTTGGATATGTGAGAGCTTCGGTGCTTCAGGGAGGAGAACAACTCCCGCTTGATCGGACCACTTACTTGGTAGTCACAAAAGGGGTCAAAGTTCAATTTATACCTTTTTCGCAATAACATTGGAAATGTCTTGGATGCAAGATGCTTTAGGAGTGGATGCATCACACTGGAAGTGTAAACAATTTCCATAAGAACTGCCATGTCATTGAGGTCATTTAAGGTCACGTAGGGTCAAAAACTGATTTTAGACATTTCGGCAATAGCAATGGTGTGTTCATCAGAATGCCAAAAGCTCCTAGGAGTGGATGTATCCATGGGAGTAACCATTCTCCTAAAAACCGTCATATCATAAAGGGTCATTCGAGTGGCACTTAGGGGTCAAAAACTTTTTTTTTTTGGCTTTTAATCAGGAGAAGGATACTGCGAAGGCTGGGGTTAACATTGTGATACATTGTTGACATGCATGTGTGTGACGTCTTACCTGACATTTGACCTCTGTCGGGTGGTCATGTGGTTTTTTAAGGAGGTTGTTGAATCTTGAATAAATGTGCTTATTTTAAGGATGCACCCATTTACGGTACAGCTTGTCGCTTCACAAGTCTGTCTTCTTTCTACGAATATTGTCGGGTTTCTGTCACCAAATTTTGAATAAGAGATGTGGGGATAATAAGTTGGCGTTTTACCCGCCTGAAATTTTTATGATTCCTGTTCACTCTGTTGGGGCCACGGTTATGTAGGGAGGACTAACAAGAATAGCCAGAAGAATAAACAATCAATGATCCATAATATATAGGTCTACAAATGCAAAATGATTTTCCCATCATTAAATAAAATGTATTTTGCTTACCGCGGCATCGGCCAAAACAGCCCGTCTTCGTAGAGCAGCCAGTGTGTAAATTTGGATATGATTTCACACACGTCCGTTCGTGAGACGGTGTGAGCACCTGCCTACTGTACAGCATAACACTGCGGTAAAAACGGTTTAACATTGCCAATCACGTGCCAAGGCCCGGCCCCACGTTCTAATTATCCAGAACGAAGGAAGGAAGGAAGGAAGGATAAAAAAAGGAAAAAAATAAAAAAATTATTTGTTTTTTTGCATGGGTGGGCATACATGTCACGTAGGAGGCAAAAACATTACACGGGGCACAACAAAAGAATGCCGGGGGATTGTGGCACCAGTAAGACTACTTTTTTTGATCCCAAGCGGGCAATGAGGCGGGGCCCGGGCAATGGCCCGGATTACAACCACAGTCCTGGGTGGGACTTCTTTCCACACGAGCCATCGGAGGAGGAGGGAGGGCAGGCCAGTCTTGACTCTCTCGCAGCTCGTGCGGCGAGAGATTGGCGACCGGGGCGAGAGTTGTTTGGATCGTCCTTCGACCAACCGCCTCCCCTTCCCAGGACCAAGTTATGGGAAGTAGTGCCCTGAAAAACCAGTTCTGGACAGGCCCCGCCACAACCGGCCGTCAACCGGTGTCGGCGGAGGCCGCTTGTTTCGTTCGTTCACTAGCCCCGGATGCCCAGGTTTTTCGGGCTCCACGGGGGGCGGGAGGACGAGTTGTCTCGGCACGGACATTTCGGTTGAAGTCGGAATGAGCAGGTTGCCACGTTCCAACGGGGACTGGGCCACTTGCGCCGGACCGTCCCGCCTATCCTTCATTGCGGGACGGTAGACAACACCGTGGGCCTGGTCGAGGTGAGGGGTTTCACCCACTCGAGCCATCGACCGGGGGACGTCCACAAAGAGGGACGTCTCGAACGCCTCTGTGAGGACGGCTAAAATGAACGGTGAACCTCGAATTGTCGGTCAGCATGTGATTGATACGGATGCGCCTTTCCGGTCGTCGTGAAATCGTGGTTTACGGCAAATTCCAGGACCACGGCGTAGAGGGGCCGCAGAGTCCTCAGCGGCGGACACCGGAAAGTGGGTCGCCAGGTGCCAGCGCCTCGACGGGGCCACGGGCGAAAGCGGGAATGCCATCGATTGGTTCATAACTAACGGAGGGCCATGGAAGCTGCTATTGTGTGGGCTGGACCAGGGAGGACGGCCTCCAGCCAGCGCCGCCTCGGCCTTTGAAGATGAAGGGGAGCGCCGAGCACGAGCCCATAGGCGAAGCGAGGTCTTTAGGCAGTCTTGTTTCTCAGCGGAAGAGAACCACAGCGGAGGTGTCGTCGACCGCCCGAGGAAATTCCGGCTGGGGTCCTTGCTACCGCACATCCCGATCCTTCCCTAAAGAGGGGGGGTGGGCGACGTCGAGAGCCATGAGGGGACGCATTTCTGCCCGGGCACCCGATTCACTGCTGATTCCTAGAGTCGATAGAGGGGGCATGACTACCGCTCGTGGTCCTTCCATTTGGCCTCCGGCGGCCCCGGGGGATCTTCACCTGCACGCAGGCCCATCCTCGCTTTCTTGCAGCAGGGGAGGGCATTCAGTAGTCGATCACACCGACGATTCGGCTAGGGTTGGCGCCGTTGGAAGCGGTGGTTGGCGATAGCTCATACGGTGTGAATACAGCACACTCGGACGTTGCCGTGGCTGCGCGTTCATCCGCCTCCGAGTTTCCCGCAGGGCTGGGACTCGGTACCATTGGTTTGGCGGCACCATCCATGATCGTGATATTCTCGATCTTGCCCGCTGCGAGAGCGGGGCCACTATGGCGAGATCTGTTGGACCGGTTCCGCACATCCCAGGTCGATCCGCCCAAGCCGATTCCTCTTCGCGAGGATTCGGACCTTCCTGTCCCGATGGACGGAGCACAATAGGTGGCGGCCGCGGGGCGGGCGGACAGCGCACGCGATTGCTGCGGTGTAGTTTAGTCGCTTACGCCGGACTCCCTTCCAGGGCGACGTGACGACAGACATCGCTCTCAGGCGGGAAGGGCCATCTGGGACGACGCCCCTCCTTTGGCGGATCTATCAGGCGGCCCCCCGAGGGACGCAGGACGGTCCTCGACCGCACGACCGTGTGTCCGATTCTTTGTGGGCGCAGCACGCGCGACTTTGTGGACCCTCTTCTCACGGACCCTTTCGGCTCAGGCAGATGGGTTAGTTGTGGTTACCAACGGCACTCGCTTCCTGCGTCTCTTCGGGGAGACGAAACGGCCAACAGTGCTTCCCGAACAAGCAGCGATTCGGGACAGTTTGCGGATTGTCGAACATCCGCGGTTATGGACCCGTGGTTGCCTCGGTAGGCCAGGCAATTCATTAGTTTTGGCCCTCTTCCAAGGGGAAGCAGGGGCGCGACCGGAGTCGGGCCTTCGCTCCGCCCTTGCGGAGCAGTCACTGTCCGCCCGCTCTTGGCGAACGTCTGGGTTAGCGGAGCGTTTCCTGCCGCTCTGTCGGCCCGGCAAAGATTCCTCATGCCAGTCCGCAAAACGCATTACAAGCCCTTCACAAGAGTGCTTGGAGTCACCCTCAACGCTTCCGCGAGCCGGAGGAGCTGTATTGTTGCGCTTACTACTAAAGACGGATTCTGCTCCGGCACGATCACGACGGATGTCTCTCTCTGTACCGGCGTTCTTGGAAAGAAAGGCGGGGTGAGTTCGGCAGGAGAATTACCTCCCCGCGATCGGTTCGCATCGTAAATACCCGAGAACAAAGCACTGGTGGTGCCCCGTCCAGGCCGGGCTTGTTCCATCGAGAGACTCGTTGCTCCGTCACGACGATCAAATTTTTGTTTCTGCACGACAAGACCAGCATACGCCGGCATTTCGCGCAGGTGGCTTCTCGAGCAAGCTATGCGGGGTCCCGCTAGAAGCCGTGATGAAAGCAGTGCGTGGAAGACTCCAACCTTTGCACTTGCTTTGGGACCGACCGTGTCCACGGAAAGGTCCGCCGACGCGGCCTGACGGCACGGGCCCACACGGGCGCCCTGTACTTAGACTGCACGTCGTTGGCGATAAGGGTAAGTAGGATGGAAATAGATTCACACAAACAGTACGGTTTGTGAATCTGTGAACTACGAATACTTACCCTTATACGACAGTCCCTCCCATCCATTCCCCTCTCCCCGGCGCTCGTCGCAGGGCGTCCACAAATTCACCCCGGGGGTAAACCCCTCGAGAATGCAGTACATAGTCTGGAAAAAAGAGAAGGGCGATGGGGTGGCCAACCCGGGGTTTACTAAGTTAAAATGCCAGACACTCGGTAGCATACTTTGAGGGGGTGCATGGCCAATAAGGGGAAGATCGTAGTTTCACAGATCACAGACCCGTAATTGGTAGATTATTAAGTGTTTCTATTAAATGCTATACAAACAATCTGGGAGCCAAGACATGAATGCCTTGTAATTGTTTGCATGTGGACTTAATAGAAAACCATCGATCGTGGCAACCAGGCAAGGCACTGGGGGTGTGTGATTGCCTTGTACCTATCAAAACATCTTTTGAACAAGTTAAGTTTATTTACCAAGGTTACAAAATAATACGGAACGTCTAATTTCCCGGAAAAATAGAAGGGATAAAGTGTTTATTGTTTTACTTGGCCTATAAAGTGAGACGGCCTGGAGGCTAAAGTTGGGCCTCTAAATGAGAAACTGGTAAAGTCAAACTACAGTAGTCAGTACAGTTTAGTCCCCAATAACTTACTGTGTGTCCAGTGGGTTACACACACACTTCCACCAAACATTGTTTACATTGGATAGTATCCAGTCCTCTGTTGAGGACTCGTAGTTAGGCCTCAAGCAAAAAAGGGCATACTGTATGGCCCAAAACTATTTCTGGGTTGACATCATAGGGTATGCCTAGAGTCGACCTACTGCCTTTAGAAGTTTGGCCAAACAAACCGTTTTCAGCCCTGGCGATTTCAAGCTACCTCGTATCATGGACGTTGCGGCCAAACCACCTCGATATTTGGCCGCATGCCATAATATAACCAACAGACTCTATTATTTATCCAAATATTCATAAAAAAGAAAAAACTTGCATTTTATGGTATCCGAGGGTGTACTTGATTTGTTCAAGCAGTTATAGTTCGAATAGGAAAAACAATATACAATTATGAATTATTCATGTTCTATGATTAGTGATATCATTGTGGGGTCCCCACAGGGCTAGTAACTCTCGCGTCCACTTTCTTCATCATTATCGAATGACATCTGTACTCATTCGATACAGCTGATATAATACTTTTTGCAGACGATACCAACATTTTCTGTCAAAGATTAAGAATAAGATTCTTTGCATTTAGACTGCCTCAAATGAGCTAACCAATTCCGTGATTGGATTTCGGCAAAACAAGTGATCACTCAATTTAAACAAAACTAATTATGTGATATTTAACAATGGCAGAAACTAATAAGGATAAGGATATAAGGATGAATGGCTCCGGCCCTAACGGGTCACATCACTAAAATTTTTGGAGTTACATTGACGATTAGGCTTCCTGGCAAAAGCACATTTATGAGACATCAGGAAAATTTCCAACTTGGCATATTATCCAAGCTTAAGAACCTTCTTCCAAGTAATATTCTCCGTACACTTTACCAGAATCTAATATTACCTATTGTTTCTACCATTTGGAGTGGAACGTGCGTTTCTAATCTTGTACAGTTAAGCGTACTCAGAAACGATCAGTGCGGACATATTGCCAATGCAGAACCACGTGAGCATAACAGCCAGCTTTGAGGAAGTTTAATTTATAAAGTTAACGATATTATAAAATACATGTTGCTGTTCCGTTTTACAAAGCCTGGGAATAAATGCTACCTTAGGTATTTAACGATTTTGTTCTTAGCAATACCCATATTCATTCATATGGAACCAGGCGTATTAATCAGAACCAGGGTATAATCAGGCAGATCAACTCAACGTTTGCAGTTATTTTGGAGCATTTAGCTACGTAAACCGGGCGCAAAATGGGGAAATTCCTACCAGAAGCGTCTGAAGGTTTCTCCTTCTTTGCCAGTCTTTAAGAGGAAAATGAAAAAAAAAAAAGATTACATCAGTGCCTACTAGATGAAATATATAATTGAGTTACCTCACATGACAATCAATTAATTAATTATTTTCTTTTTTTCTGTGTGTAAATACTCATGCTAGTTATTATGTAATTATTCCTTTTATCTATGGGGAGTACAAACTTGTTATAAGCCGAACCCTTACATAAAAAATCTGGACGAAAATCATGGATGTCGCAGGGGAGTCACAGCAAAGACAGGGTTGTTCAACCTTGATCAGGGGTGAAACAGGGTGATTACCCTTGAACACCCATGTCATGACACCCGCATGGTTGTCAACCAAGAGTGGGCGATGACGTGTTTGGATCTCATGTCAAGACATGGTCATGGCCAGTGAGTGTTAAGCAGGGCTAGCTTGGGCACCTGCCATCAGTAGTTTTTACCCACGTCAATTCATGTCATAGACCTGTCACAGTACATTGCCTGCATTTAGATAGATTTCAATTGAAAAACTGGTTTGCATGGTTTCAGTGACATGGTTTTGACCCAGTCAGAACTAAGCGTGACATGGGTGTCATGTCAGGCCCTGCCCATGTCACAGCCATGCCTTGCCCTTGTTCATCACCCTGCAAACCATGCTGACATGGGTAGGGGTGTCTGAACACCCCTATTAATCCACCCCCGAACAACCATGTCGCCACCCATGACCAACCATGTTTTTTGGCCCAGTTCTTTTTGTTGTACTTCCCCATCGCTTTGTTCATATAGCACAATTCTGGTTCCCTTGGTATTTATTTAGAGTTTATACAAATTCAGTATGTATTATATATGTTCATTTGCAATAAACAATAATAAATGAAATGAAATAATACTGGGCGCTAATGCATACTTTGTGACCTTTTCTAACCATCGAACGTTCAAAGCTTCTTGATACCACGCCATCTAATAAGGAGCCAAGCAGTGCATTTGGGCCCAAAAAAGTGTTACAGGCTTTTAACAGACTTTATTATTATAACATGTTTTTTTATGACTTGGTGTGTATTATCCCGAGTTTGCTGAACTCATAATTGACCAGAGGAACTAAAGAAACAAACATCATTCACTTAATTTCTGTAAGTCAATTAATGTTTCCTTGTTTATCATTCTGAAGTGAATATGAGCATTTTTTTGGGTTTGAGCTACGCACCATTGGTGCTCTTTGTTTCAATTCATTGGTACTTGAAATGCTCTCCTTCCACAATTCCAATTAAATTTTTATTTAATGTTCTATGCAGTGCTCCTCAAGTTAGTGTCCAGCCCCCGGAGGTGTGTGCGACCTTTGGGCTGAAGGCCCATGTTTGCCCTAGGGCCCACCATGTATCATGCCCATTTTCTACAAATATTGATGGGCAGGTCAGTGCTGATGTTCATCATAATGACGTCCCTAATAGCCTATCTTCAGGTTTCTCAGGAAATTTTTACTGAGGTCCCTTTGGGCCGAAGGCGCCCATCAGTCAATAAGGCTACATGGTTAATCCTGCAAAAATGCACTCAAACGAATATAAAACAGATGTAATTCTACTCTCGTACACCCATCTGAAATTTAATGCACTGAGTGGCTTAGTCAGAAAGAAGACGGTATGTCCTTGAGTGGTGCATCTTTCACATTTTCGGTCAGTTAAATCAGTTTAATTTGTTGAAATAGTGCATGCAAAGAATTGCATCTGTGCATTTAATCATTGGTCTCTTTGTACGAGATATTTGGTACATTTATACGGTTGAAGCTACAACCCCTTGTGTTCTTGTTTCCTGCAGGTGGTGGCCGAGCCTTGCAAGGGTGTACGCGAGTCATGGTATTAATAGCGGATATTAAGTGTGCAGTGCCTGCATGAGTTCAACATTTTACCCCGAATAGCATCGCGGCTGATTGCCATTTCCTTTCCCAAATTTTAAATTGACCTAATCGTACCTATACACATTTGTGGATAACATGGTTTGGAAGCTATATCTCTTCTTTCATTAAAAAAAATAGCAGTTTTGCATTTGCTGGAGCCTTTGCGGTGATTACATTTCGAGTTGAAAAATGTTCCAAGAATTGATTTGGAGCACAGATTGTACTGTATACTATCGACTGGCTCCAGCAATACATTCTAGGCGGGCGAGCCTGCAGAAACAAGCCACCCAGGATCGCGGGTGTATTCTGTAGTATAGGGTGCCCGTGCATATGAGCACCTGGGAAGAGGGTACTAAAAATTAGATTTGCGGCAGTTGCACACGGATTTCCTACTCGACACAACTGGGTAAAACATTTTTCAATCCAATTATGTTTGGAGTTCTTGGGTGGAGAGTGGGGCGGTGGGGTCAAGGCTTTTTTTATTCCGAGTTTCGCCTTGGGCCCGATGCTCATTTTAAGAATATTTCACACCAGGTGCTTGAACCTACAAGTCTCCAGCCTATAAGCTTCATTGATTTTTTCAAGGTTACATGTAATGCTCGTTGGGTAGAGGGCCTTGGGTTGTTCATGAATTTTGGGCCCAATGCCCAGTTTGGTCCCTAGGGCCCATTATATGAAATACTGTTAATCTTGTATCTCCTACGAAATCTCTTGAACCATGCTGATGTTCAGTCATAGGGATGGTCTAATAGCCGTACTTGCATGCCCGGGGATTTAGGGACCCCAGGCCTAGTGGGGCCTGAGAGCCCCCATGTGGATTTGAAAAAATTGCTTTTCCTCTTCCAAGTTTTGTTGCACAGTACGAAATTCGGTATATGATGGTAAACAGTCGTACCTTTGGGGTGGATTCTAGGAAACTTTTGATCCAAGGTCCCATTTGGGCCCGGGGCCCATTTTAGGAAATTTAATGGGATTCACACTTGTACTTGAAATGAATCTCCACGAGTACGAGTTACCAATTCATTTTCTTTAACGTACATGTAATGCCTCCCCGGTTTATTAGTGTGCCATTGGGGTTGTTTGCGAATTTCTGGCTTGAGGCCCAATGTGGGCCCTAGGGCCCAACAATGTTAGTCATGCAAAGCGCTTCTAAAAGTCAGTTGCTGATGATGTTCATCTTAATGAGGGGGTTCTAGTAGCTGTGTACCTTCAAGTTCTCAGGAATCTTGGACTTGTGGCCCGTTCGGCCGGGCCCATTCACGTGCAAACGTGGTTTCTCCTCCCACAGTGATGATTACTTGATCAGAATGATGGAAAAGCATGACTAGGGCTTCTTCATTACTCATCCAGGGCATCAACAATCGCCTTTTTGGCCCCAACCATTCCTTCTGTGACGGATGTCAACCAAACTTGGACACAATTGTTAATTGACCCATGGAACATTTTTTGCCTCTTTTCTCTTTCAATTGGGCACTCTTCGATGGATTTTAACTAAAGTTGAGTTAGAATGTTCTTGACTTCTAAGACATTTTTTGGCCTTATGAATATCATTGTCAAAGGTTGTACAGGGGCACAATAGGGCCATTGCTTGAAACTCCTTCTTGGCCTCGTGATCTTGAATATTTATCAAATAATTGTACATCTGTCTGGTACATTTGTGCGTTTGATCTGGCAGCACCATTGTGCTCTTGTATTCAAGCATATACTGGTAATCATACCATAATTATTAATTATCAACGCCTGAATTCTTGGAAGTTACACCATAATGATTTTGAGAGGGCGTTTTTTTAAAAAATAGCGCCCAAAATCCGAAAAAAGTACTTTGAACCCGACCAGAACAGCATGATTCCATTGTTTGCTGTGCGATTTACAGTGTAACGTTGCAGGTTGCAGCCTACGGACTACACTCAGTGCCCACATGATTGCCTGGAAGCTTGTCCACCCTCCGCTTCCAATCACCCTGCCTATGGGCAATGGACTAACCACTACACTCTTTCTGAGGGGCTCATCCTGGGTGGCTCACAGCGTGGCATATATACAATTTAGGCACTTTCATAGCCATTTTGAGTGCTAGTCCATCCATCATCCATCCACTTTCGCTTTTTGGCCGCAAATGTTCGTGCTTTGGATGATTCTCTACCAGACTTGGTCACAGTGTTTTATTGACTGATGGGTCCATTCGTGACCACCCTGAAGGTCGAGGTCCAAATGACATTGAAGGGCATAACTCAGTAGAAAACTGCAAAATGCTCTTCTACAAGTTTTGGTGCACGTGCTGTTTCAGTCATATGAGGCTCTATCATTATGACCGAACATCATGCACGGTGCACTAGATTTTGTAAGTGTAGATACTAGAGTTCGCCGATGATCTCTCCTACAAATTTTGGTGCACACAGTGCTGATGTTCAGTCATAATGAATGCCTATCATTATGACCGAACCTGAGCACTGTGCACCAGATTCGTACGAGAATACTAGAATTTCCGATGAATCTCGACCATACTTTGTCACAATGTTTATGAACTGATGGTCATCGTTGACACCTGAAGGTCTAGGTCAAATGACATTGAAGGGGCCATAAATAGTAGAAACTGCACAACGCTACTCGCCGCACTTGGGTCACAGCTGATTTTCAGTCATAATGATAATCTATCAGCCGTACCTTCTTGGGTGTTCAGGAAGTTTTTGTGCCAGTGGTCCAAATACTGCGAAATTAGTAACTCATACCATCTAGTTGCACAGTGCTGATGTTCGGTCATCATTATGGTCTAATAGCCGAACTTTCCGGGTCACAGGTATTTGGTACAAGGCCCAGTGTGGGCCCGAGGCCCATCATGTGGAATTGCGCAGAATTCTTCTCCTCTTACAAGTTTTGGTGCACATTACTGACATTCGTACATGATGGTCTAACAGTTTGTACTTGGGGTGTTCAGGAACTTTTGATACAGGTCACACTTGGGCCCTAGGGTCTCATTCATGAATTTCACACATTAGTACTTTAGCCATCTCCTTCCACAAGTTCCAATTGATGTTTTGATTCCTTGACGAAGTCAGAGGATCTATGCGTCACGGGTGTGTGTGTGTGTGTGTGTGTGTGGTTGTGTGTGTGTGTGTGGGTGTTGTGGTGTGCTTTGACGGATGGCGCCAACTGGGATAATCGGTAGGATACACACCCGTCAACTGCGTATACACCACCTAATGGGGTTATCCCCATTTCCGTACACCCATAATACAGTCAAACGGCGCACCCCAAGCATATCTATGTGTTTAACATTGCATTCGACCTTCCCCAGTGTACTGTTTTTTTGTGAAGCTGTTTAAAAATTTGTGTTTTGGCTCGCGCCAGTGAGTTCCTATACACAATCTTGAATCTGATTGGAAAACTAGCACGTTGGTGCGCGGTCCCATTTTGCCGCGCTGCCATCATGCTATACTATATAAGTACGTACGCACGCTGTATGTGTCCTTTTCGATCGGTCAGTCGTTCTGGGAAGTTGTTCGCCAAGTTGGAAAGGCGATGTTCGGACTAAAATAACTAACGAAGAGGTAGTTTGCT